>CM022702.1:70620505-70811596 GCA_012295165.1 Asparagus setaceus
CAAAATCTTAAAGTTGGCAGTGAGAATCTATGCAGAATACCTTAGAACAAGTACGGATATGTGAATATCCATCGGTCTAGATGTTTTACTAAAGCGGTTCGCGCCTCACTTCCAGTTTTCCGCGACCTTGCTCCTTGTTGTCTTTGCACATGACCGAACCACGTTACATCCTTGTGCGTCGTTCTCTTTGTCTATACTGTCAGTACTTAGTTTTGTTATTTCTCTACATTTGTAACATCTTTTGTTTTGAGTTGCCCTCCACTGCAACAAACTGGTACCGGAACTTTGATATTAATTATGTTGTGGGTTCAATGAACAGTTTCAGCCCACTACCAACAGTAACTATACTAGTAAAACATCCTCCTACTACTATGTGAGGAATATCACAAATGCATCTTTCAAGGATGTTGGCAGACTGTCTGAAAGAAAGCGAGTTGTCTATATTATGGCTTAAATTAGAGTAAACGAAAATAGGACAAACTGGCTTTTGGTATACAGATTCCTGACTAGGATTTCAACATGATAGGTATATCATATGGCAAAAGAAAATGGTTTTTCAGCATAAAGGTAACAAAAGAAAGAAAAGTTACGGAAGAATGGCAGCTTTGAGCGTGGGTGTCTCTTAGTAATGAGGGAAACAAGAGGACTGGGTAATAGCAGACATGCCTGAAGGTCACACTTAAAAAAGCTCTCACGGGTTACCTATAATAATTAAAAACATATAAGTAAAAGCAATAACACAGTCAATAAGTTTAATAGAAACATAGCGATTTTGAATCCTCAGCCACTACAAGCTGATAAGGAGACATCAGATAACAAACTGAATTCAGGCACTCGATGCATTTACCAATCAACCAAAAGTTCTCTAGACAATGGTGATCCTGAAGTTGATGAAACTTTCGATGATTATGTCCTGATCAAATATTTATTTCAAAGCGGATGGTGATGGCGCCGAGCTGCTTGGCGTCGGACTTGTGGGCGAGGGGTTCGGGGGTCAGGGCTTGGATGCAGACGTTGGGGTGGTTGGTCAGTTTGCATGTTGATTCGATTTGGTCTGGGCCGGATTGGACTTGGGGGTGGTTGTGGGCTGGGGCTGTGGTTGGGGATTTTGCGGTCGTGGGCTGCGCTGCTGCGGCTGCCTTAGCTGTTGTTTGAGGGGTAGTTTGGGCTGTAGCAGGGGCCTTACCAGTGGGCTGGGCCGAAGTTGTTGTTTGGGCCGCTGCGGGGGCTTTAGCAGTGGACTGGGCCGAATTTGCTGTTTGGGCCGTGGCGGGGGCTTTACCACTAGGCTGGGCCGCGGTAGGGGATTTAGCGGTGGCTTGAGGGGTTGTTTGGGCCGCTACCGGGGCCTTAGCAGTGGTCGGGGCAGCAACGGGGGTGGTGGCACGAGCGGAGGAGGCGGTGACGATCGTGAGGGTGATGAAGAGAGCGGCGAGGGGGCGGAGATCGGCTTTCATTTTGTTTTGTTTTGTTTTATTTTTTCGGGATGTTTTGTTGAGTGGTAGGGGCTTGTTGTGAGAGGCTTATATTGTTTAGTTTGTTTGTCGGAAGGAGATATTGAAGGAGGAGTCGAGGGATGGGAGTGAGATACGGAGGTCCGGTTGTGACTCAGTCTTATGGATGAATGGTAGGACGTAGTAGTATAATGTATTAGAGGATGTTATACATGAAAAAGGAACTACATTAATACTAAAATTATTGACAAAAAGAAAAAAAAAGTTTATGCAACGTAAAATTGTTGACATTTTTGTTACTAGCAGAGAATACTTTCTCAATCATAATTGTCAATAATTTATTGGACGATATTATCATCATGTTATTAAAACACTGTAACAACTCTCATGTGAGTATATGATAACAACTCACATCCACAATAAAAGTACCTCTCGACTATTGCTAAATTTCATATTATTTTCAAATATAACTTAACAAATCAAATGCTGTATTCCATAAATAAAACATTCTATGGATATACATACGTACAAAGATGGGATGATTCTTATTGATATTCATAGGCACATATATTTTAAAAATAACATTACCAATTACCACCCATTTCATTTGGTAAGAGTTGTTTATTGTTCTTGAAAGCTAACAAAAGAATTTCCTCGTTATTCAAATTAACTTGCAACAAATATATTGCTTCCTTCACTGATTCAGCCCAGAAGAAAGGATACGTGACAGGTAGATGATCTTACAGTTACAGGGAATGCTCTTATACTTTTTCTCTACGAGTCCTTAATTAATCCTATAATATTGAACTCAAAAGCTTATACAACAAAAGTATCATCAATAAGACAACCTCCCATTGAGGAACTGAATCTGCTTTCGAGCTGGAGTAACATCGCTCCCAGTCCGGCTAATCTTAAGCCCCTCCATTGCTTTCTGGATCTCCATAGTCATGGCACTATCGACACTCCCTGAAGATATCTTCTTGTGAGATTTCTGAAGGTGGAGCTTCAGTGAGCTTGTGCTGAGCCCTGCATTCTTGCCACAGATTGGGCAAACTTTCATTGCAGGCTTCTTATGCTGCCAGTCCATGGAGGCTCTTCCATGAAGTCTCGTGTCGAGGTCTAGTAAAGCTTTGCCAAACCCATCATTAGGTTGAGCTCGACGGTGGACCTTCTTGAGTAGAGTCCAGGCTTGTAACAGAGTGAAATTTCTGAAAGAGGAAACAAGGATTACTTTTTGCTTTGTGCTATGAGATGATACTTCCTATAACAAAATATTTAATATTTATCTTTCTATGCTTGTACATAAACTGGTGGGTAAATTTCATACAACTGCTAATAACACTGGGGGATTTTGAACAAAACTTTCACAAACTTTTGTATTAAAGAAAACTTAGTTAGCTTTCAAAACTACAGAAAAAAGCACTTGAACTATTTGAAATTTGTAAGTAATGGCGTTAGTGCCTTGGATAAAAGGTCTAACCCACCCTTATTAATATTTATGAGAATAATATAGAAGATATATGTGCGTTCATGAATTTGCATTATTTAATGCAGTGTATTCATGAATAGGGGTGGAAGTGAACCGAATAATTAATAAACAGTTCGGTTATTATTCGTTCAGATATTCGGTCAAGTTCGATTCGATTGTTCATTTAGTACTAAATAAATAATTTTTAATATTCGGCTTATAAATGAATAGAATTTAACCAAATGTAGGTTCGATTCGGTAGATTATTAACTATTCGATAACTTTTTACATTTTAGTCCTATTAATTGAACTTATTATAAATATTACCTATCTAAATTTTTATTTACAACTGTTACCCCATATAAATACTTAAGTTAAAGGAATCTAGGGTTGTTTCTTTCCGCCTCTAGCCCCAACGCTAGAGAGATTTGAGATCTCTCTCACCCCCCAAGCTCTGATCTCTTCTCCCTCGCCGGCGGATAGCTCACGCTCTCGGCCCTCACTCGTCCCCCCTTGACACTGTCCTCCTTTCCTCGAGTCTATCGAGTATCTCCGCCTGGCCCGCTACAACAAGAAGCCCACCATCACCTCCCGCGAGATCTAGACCCCCGTCGGCCTCGTCCTCCCCGGCGAGCTCGCCAAGCACGCCGTCTCCGAGGGGACCAAGGCCGTAACCAAGTTCACCAACTCTTAGACTAGGGATTGATTTGGGGATTTAGGGTTTTTCTTTTGAGTAATATTTTTATTCTGTTTTTTTGTTTTGCTGTCTTTTTGTTTGTAATTACTTCAATTATCTAGTAAATGGAAATGCTAGTTCTTAGTTAAGGCTGGCTATTGACTAAAAAAAGAGAGCTCATCTTAACTCTCTTCATGTCCGAATCGAGCCCTTCATCAGCACTTCAGTCCACTCGACTTCACCACCGGCATCTCCATCAGTCTCTACCTCCCCAAACTCGACGAAACTCCATCGGCGTTGCCTCTACCTCCCCAACCTACGACCCCTTCAATCCACTCGACTTTACCATTTTTCTTGATTTTTAACTTAAATTAGGTGCTAAAGATAAAATTTTTATGCCTTCTGCAGATAATTTTACAGAAAAATTTGATTTGATCCATTGTGAATCTATAATTTCAGTCAATTTCATTTAATTATCAAAGGTGAACACTAAACTCTAATGATTTATATGTTAATTACCGCCTTTTTAACTTGATTTTCAAAGTAAATATATTAATTATACTAATCAATCCATATGAATAGACTTGGTCATATTTCTATATGAATGAACTATATAACTCTTTTAATTTTGAATAATTAATGAATAGTTATCGAATATTAAACAAATAATGTAGGGATAATCACATTGTGTTGTTAAACGAATATTCGTGAATAATTATCGAACACGAATAAATATTGTCGAATCGAATTCGAATGATCTTTTAGTATTCGACTCGAATATGATCTCGAATTCAAACAAGTTAAAATGGACCGAATTTGAGTTCGAATAGGAAAGTGTTCGCTTCGATTCGGTCGTTAACCAACCTTATTCATGAATTTGCATGAATGCACATGTCAACATTTATATGGATCTATGTTCTTTTTTTTTTTGGTTGGAAGTATACATTTATCTACTCTTTGTACAGATGCCCATGCTCATATTAGTGTTAATTGTTAAAAAAGACAAATGTTTAACGTTAATCCTCCCGAAAGGCGACGAATAAGCCACACAATTTTCACTATTCTCTTTTAGGAGGATTGCCTCAAGCCTAGTTCACCTGGTAACCCTTTGACAAAAGCACTAATCTCCAGTCCAAGACCTCCTGCCACCAATATTTTCTGAAGATCCGTAAAATAGTCTTGGCTAAGTCATCACCTCAACCTCTCAAACAATCCTCTCCCCTCATCCTTCTTCAACAAACATCTCCCCCACTTCACCGACCTCTCCTTCGTCGATGCCTCTTGCTACCTCCTTTCATGCCAAACCTATATTCTGGCAGGGCCCAGAGGTACGCGAAGGTAGGCGATTAAGGGTGAAAAGATTTATGCATTCATGGGTTAATGTGAAAGAGAGAGAGAGAGAGCGAGAGGGAGAGGAAAAGAGAGAATGAAAAGGGGCAAGGCATGGGCAGTTTAGAAATTTGAAAAATTCCAAGTGAGGACAAGATTATCTGGTTAAAAGTGTCGAAGCGTGAATCTTCGGGTTAAAGCGGATCATGATTTATTGGGTCAAGGGGATGGAGGCAATTTTCCATTCTTAATTACTAAATATCATGAATAAATGAAATAAGAAGAATATGTGTGTGTACAATACATATATATATTACATATATATATATATGTGTGTGTACACACACACACATATACACACACACATGTGACACACACATATACACACACACACACATGTGTGTGTGTGTATATACCGTGTGTGTGTATTTGACAACTTTAACACTAGCAAAAAATCAATAAATATTCAAAAATAACTAAAAAGGTATTATGTCTTATATTTTTAACCAACTATACTTCTAACCTGGCTAAACCGATATCAAATGTTGGTTTATTAGTAAGCACAAATCTCAACTAGGAGTGAAATGAGGAATGAGGTACACTTTTCTTTGTACCTTAAATGTTAAAAACATACAATATAATTTTTCATTGTTTAATTCATAATTATCATGAAAATAGGAATAAGATCATATTAAATTAGATAACTTTTGTTGTAGACAACTTTAACACTAGCAAAAATTCAAGATATACTCAAAAGAACTAAAATGTACTATGCCTTCAATGTTTATCCAACAATACCTCCAATAGGCTAAATCTATATCAAATATTGGTTTATTAATAAGCACACATCTCATCTAGAAGGAAGTACACTTTTTCATTTGTACTTTAAATGTTAAAAGCATACACCTAAGATCTTGTATGCCTCATGTGTGCCTCAAGGGACTTTCCCTAAGGACATCTAGAGATCTGCTTCAGAATACCCCTCCTTAAATGTTTAACAAGTAAAATGTGTTTGGATGGTCATGTCTGTGTATCCTGCTTTTTAACGAATTTTCTTGTGCTCATATCTTTGACATGTTGCATGCATGTCCCATGTATGTTTTAACTTTTAAGACTTCTCACTATCATTATCATGACCTATATTAATAAAAAAAGTCGTGTTTCATGACATAAAGGTGATGGAATAGCTACTAGACTTAAAATTTTCATATAACTTGAAACCTCTTTTACGGTCGTAGATCTTGAACTCCTTTAACCACTTATCTGGTTAGAAGACCATAACTTAGTCACTTCTGTAGGCAATCTCGGAAAACATCTAGCCATGGTCTAATCTAATTTTAGCCTAAACCAGTAATCATGTGACGATAACATGACTACAAACATCTATAGGATCTTCAACCGTCTCTGGTCTAACTAGAACTTACTCTACACCTAAAATCATAGGAGCAATAGGACATTGTCAATCATCCTTGGATCTTCCTTAGTCATTCTCCAAACACCTTTGGGCTTCAACTCCTATTTAAACACATCATCTTATCCTTTCACAAATGCAACTATACTCACACATGAACGTCCCAACATTAGCCATCTTCTCTAAACAATGTTAGTTACCGATTGGGCGCCAGACAAAACTAACCTCAGCAATAGCATTACATTAAACGCCATAGCAGATGGTTCATGGAGTATTACTCTGGTCAAAAGGCATTTGCATGTTGAAATCCTCACTATTTTCGTGAGGTCAAGTTGTCGGTCTCACCTCAAGGCTCAAGTATTTAGTTGATATATATAACCGAAGTGTGCATTTAAACCGTTTTGTTGATACTTGATACTTCATGGTGTGTGACCCTAAATAACATTAGTTTGTTTTAGTTGTACTTAGTTCTGGAGTTAGTTGGTTCCTTGAGTGGGTTATTTAATGGTCAAGTGTTTTTGATTTCCAACATGCAGTGCATTATTAGTCAATTTCAAAGATGCTTCACATGTGCACATCAAGTCAATTTTACATCAAATGCGAAAATTATATAGGAGCTTATCATCACAGCTTCATATGTCATCCTAGCATTTGCAAGTTAAAGATCTCTCACTATTTTCTTGAGGCCAAGGCGTCGGTCTCCCTCAAGTAACTACTTGATATCTAACCAAAGTATATATTTGAATTGTTTTATCGATACTTGACATTTCATGGTTTGTACCCCTAAAATAACATCATTGTGTTTTTTACATGGTGGTATCTAGCTCTAGAGCTAGTTGATTCCTTTGGGGCTATTTAGTGGTCAGGCATTTTTTTTATTTCCAACATGCATTTATAGTATAGTGTGAAAATTATATAGGTGGTTATCATCCCAAATTCATATATCATCCCAGTATTTAAATGTTAAAAATCTCTCACTATTTTCTTCTTGGGCCAAGACGTCGGTCTCATGAAAACTATTAGGAGCTCATCATCCAAGCTTCATATACGGATATGCTAACTTTGCATGCCTTGGATTGTGTTTTTATGTCTCTAGCAGAAAAAGACAACTTTCTTTTTGTTGTATTTTCTGGGTAACTCTTTCATTTCAGTAAAAAAATAAAAAGGAGATGTTCTGGTAAGCTACCTTAGAGACTGTCTACTCCAGTGGTTGCTCATAGTGTAACCCTGAAATGTTAACAGTTCCATATGAAACAGACAGAGAAAAGCTCTATCGTATATAATAAATCATGCAGTTTTGAGGAACAAATCATGAAAAACTTTGTTGCTTAGTGTGATAGCAGTATAATTAACAGGTTAAGTATGTACTAGCCCAAAAATTGTAAATAGTTCCACTTGGATACTTTGTTTAAGTTCTTAGCTATGCAAGTAGTTTTCACAAACTTAAAATTTTAATCACCCCTAGTTTCTTTGAGAATGAACTCAAGATACACAAATCATATTTAAGTGTCTCCAAGAGGAACGAATTTTAGTTTAAGATGAGTTATCCTCTGATAAGCTCTCGCTCAATGTATGACAAATAGATGTAAGAACCACTTAGTCCAAGACCTATTTTCTTGATATTATAGGAGTGAAGTTCGATGAGGGGTGAGCAAACGGTCGTTCGGTCTGTTTTGACTATTTTTTTTTCAAACCGAACCGAACCAATCTAGATTCAAAACCAAATTGAACCGTGTCAAATCAGTTTAGTGTGGTTCAGTTTGGTTTGTTTTGTTTGGCCTTAGACATGTAAAGTTACAGAAATTTTAGCTAAAAGACAAGACTATTACTCCTTCAAATATTTCACTCATCTCATTTCCCAAATCGAAGAGAAAACTCGTCAAATCAAGGACTTTACAAACTAGAACCAAACGTTTATCAATTAAGACATATAAATATTAGTATAAATTATTTATTCACTTTCAACAAGTATAACTTTTAGGCAATTATATTGAAAGCAGTCAATTCGGTTATTTTGTTTTCAAATAGTTTAGAACTAAACCGAACCAAAGTTTTTCTAAAACCGAAGCGAGCCGCCAAAATTCGGCCGGTTCGGTCGGTTTAATCGGTTCTCACAGAACTATGCTCACCCCTAGTTCAAATTGCTTATAATGTCGTTTTTCATGAAAGAGCAAAGCATGTCGAAGTCCTCTATACTTCATCACAATGGCTCCTGTTCTTTATATGTGAATTTTTGTCACAAACCTACCCTAATTCTAGGTGCAATTTGAATTTATTAAAACTACCAAGTATTTTTAAGGTAAATGTTTTTTCCATTAACATGAAGATTATCCTGGATAATCTACCAAGTTTCATGCTACGCAGTGTTCACATAATTGTGAGTTTTAAGGGAACTATATTCTAGTTTAGCTTTTGTCAGAAACTTCTATAATACATTTGAAACCAGATAACATAACGTACATCCATTCGCGCATCTATGCGTATACAGAATCTATACAGGATGGGTATAGTTTGTAAGGGGCTGGTTAATATATGTGTTTATGAGACAGTAATGTACACATTAGAAGTGCTAAAAATTAGAACCTTTTCTTAATTTATGTGGCAAATTTGGACAATATCTGCTTGACCGTATGAGCTTAAATACAATTGACGAAAGCAACTAGCTATATATTGCAACAATGCAAAAATTTCATCGCACCATGATTTTGGTGTTTGGATGACAGCCCAAAAAGCTTGTCAATTTTTTGGGAATTTTTTCAACTTTCTAGTCGAGCTCCATTAAGATATTCCAACTGAAAATCTTGAACAGCTTCTGAAAAATAAGTGACACATTTAGATAAACAGGAAATGTACTTACTTTCTCAGCATCAGATAGGCAAGCACAATGGTAGCACTTCGACTTTTCCCTTCAAAGCAATGGACCAAAACCTTACCACCACATTGCGCAACATTATCGATGAAATCAGAAGCTTCTACAAAGAGACCGCTGATGTTGGAATCATCATGATCACTTATCTGCAGGGAATACCATGAGTTGTTAACTTTACAACTTATCATCATTTACTATATGCAAGCAAGCCTACAAAAGGAATATGTATATTAGACGATAAGAATGCAACCACAAGCTTGGGGCTAGCAAATCTGCTTTACAAAATCATCATTCTAAATATATCAGAATTTTTGGGATTGATATCTAATCTGAAGTGACTAAGATATCCAGTCTGAAGTGACTAGGTGTTGCTTACAATAGAGGACTTATACCAATTACTATTTATACACCTTTTTCCAAAAATAAGATTTTAAACCTTGTTTCATAAATAGAGTAATATTCTTTCACATAAAACAGTACTTTTCAAATGAAAATTTATAAGAGAAATTCAACACTTGGAGACATAACCTTGACTATAAAAAACTTGGTTTTTGGCCTAATTTCAGAGTAGAAAACACATGGATTTTCAACAAGGAAAAAAGGACCAAGCTCTTACTGAGAAGTTCTTATACTCAAAAAGATCAGGATATTGAGTATCTGATTGACCAATTTCATTTGAACAAAGACACAATATATGTGTGATGCCCAAGTGCTGAAGCGTGTGCTTAGACCTTGCTGCAAGAGCTCCACCAATAAATAGGTTACCTGCAACTAAAGATGGTCTCTCAGTATTAGCTGCATCGGATATCAAGGCTATTCTCTCAAGGATATGTTCAAGTCGGACCTGCAAGATTAATTACCCCATTTACTTCACTGAAGTACACAAGAACAACAACAACAACAACAACAAAGCATTCGTCCCTGTTAGAGTGTAAAATTATAAGCCTCAAAACCTAACCAAAAGTTTGATGTTTTCTTGCAATGGAAGGGTACTCTGAAATGGTATTAGAGAAACCAAGGTTCAAATCCCAACTGGCTACAAATTTGAAACAGGCTGCATGCTAGGTTTCGACCCATGGAAAGGGCCCCCAACATGCGGAGGCATGTTAAAAACTTGCAGTATAAATTATCACCCCCTCAACCCCAAAGAAAAACTCCGAAGTTTTGATGCAATGGAAGGAACCTTTGACAATCCAATTTTTTTTGGTCGGCAACATGAATCCTACTCTTCTATTCAGTTCTGTTGAGGCTATTTTCACACTAAGTTTGATCATTACCATATTCTTTTTAACTGGTTCCAACCAAGTTTTCTTAGGCCTATCTTACTTCAGTGACATATGAATAATTTTTATTACCTTCAACTCATAAGCATCAACAACACTGGTGCTATCACTCCCCTCAAAGAAGCCCGTATTGAAGTTGTTTTCCTGGCACAACTTAATCACATCAGTTCTTAGCATTTCATTCCACTGTTCCAACTCCTTTTGCAACTCAACATCTATCTGCAATCAGAACAGCACTGTTTCAGAATTGAAGAAATGTATTTTCGAACAAAAGGCATGAAAGCAAAAGCTGTTACTCAAAATTAATATATCTTTGTTTCAAATGTCAAAAATGTTGCATACAGCCGGGAATAAAACTTTCTGCTGTGATCAGGGAAATGATGAATTTGAGAAGCATCTCTCCTATAAATGACTTTCATTTAATTACTTCATATTAGTGCAAACGAATAGATGTACACCATGTTGTCGGGGACATGGATGCTATAGCAAAACACAACTGGGTTCAATCACCCCAGAACAAGGAATGTCAGCGAATTGGGTCACGGTGGAACGCAACTTAGTTCCCCAACTACGGCGACCCGTTTTAGAATTCAAAGCAGTTAAAATTTTGAAAAAATTAACTATTTCTAGAAAAATAAACAACAAAAAGCATGAGAAATTATGCACATAAAGTATGAATACCTTAATTGCAACATGCTTCTCAAGGTTCTTTTACCATTACAATATCAACTAGCAAATTTCTTGAATTTAACTCTTGAAGAACCTCAGATTCCTATTTTTTAAAATTAAACTAAAACGCACCAATTACCCTAGCATATTGTATAACTAGTGTTATACCCGCATCGCTGCAGGAACTTTTAATGATGTATATTTACCAAACTAATAAAATAAAATCTAAACTATAACTATTTAAGAAAGTTAACAATAATTCTTTTGCTATGATTATATCATGCTAAAAACTTTTATTATATAGCCATGAGTGTTTGAATTGTGCTTTAAATTTGTTAAACTTACTATATACATAATGAGGACAAAAGAGTTAATATATATCTATTTATAAAACAGACTACATCTATTTTTTGTGATATATTCCTCTATTAAAAATGCTTTCTCATAGTTTTAGAACTTGAGTTAGCTTTAACTTTCTAAAACATATTGTGGAATATGATTTAACTTTATTCAAGATATTGCATACATAAATGCTAAAATGTAATTTAATAAAAATATTCATATTAATTGCCATCCTCTAAAATGCAATTGTATAAATAATCACATACTTTATAATATCACACTGTTTGTGTTGAATGGAAGTAGAATTTGAAATAAAATGCAAAAGGACATATATACTACCAGTGAAACAAAAATAGAAATTAATTATACCTTTTTCCCATGCTCATGAAGTTCCAATGGAGTTTTTCTATTCTTGAATTGAAGATTAATGGTTGTATAAAATATTGTAGGATGAAGACGATGATGGTGAATTTTTATAGTAAATTAGTAGAGAAAGAGAGGTTATGAGTTGAGAATTTGAATGGGTTTGCATGAGAATTAATATGTTAATGGTGGGTTACAAAACTATAATTTAACTCATGGGTTAATTTATTTTGAAGTTATACAAAATGAAAAGTTTCTTTAGTGGGTCTTTTATACACTATATAGAGATGACTTTTCATATTCTCAATATTATCATATTGTTTATTTTAATTGTAAAAATAAATTTTAATATCTAAAATTCTAAGAAGTTGCCAAGTGGCAACTATAGGGCTTTGTTTTAGTATATATATAGATAGATATAGATTGTATAAACCTACCTCCCTCGTCCCTGATTCCAAATAAGTGGGTTACCACACTCCCATTCCCATCCCATGAATTAGAACAAACCGTGTCCCATGCAATTATGTACAAAATGAGAATTATCACCTATAACTTTTACAGAACAAAAAAATTTCAGAAAATATTTTGTACTTAAATCCAAGAAACAATCGAAGTTAACTGTCAGGGAGACGATCGTGTTTGGGCTATATGGTCCACTAAGAAAAGCACGTCATGGAATTATTCTCAAAATTAGGATACTCCTGCAGTCAGTTGTTGAGAAGAAGTTCTGACAATTGAAATCTATACAGTCTTGACGAACTCAATCTCATTGGAATCCTTGTTGAGGAGAAATGCTGACAACTGAATCAAATCTCATTCAAAGGCATACAGTCTAGAGGAACTCAATCTCACTGGAATCCATACTTCTGCTGTTACTTACTTATGTACCCATGACTATATAGATTCCAATGAGATTGAGTTCATTGAGATTGTATGGGTTTGAATGAGATTCAATTCAATTGTCAGCATTTCTCCTCAATAAATTGCTTCCTGAGTATGCATGATATTAAAAATAATATATATTCTCATTGTCAATCCAGATTAGGTGAAATATAAATTAATTGCTTATCACATATTTTGCTCACTGAAAAGGGAAAAATTGCCTGCAAAAGTGTTCACATCAGGTTTTAACAATGACTAACTTCAGTCCTGGCCCAGTTTTAAGGGTTTGCCAGACGCATATGGTAGAAAATAGAAATTTAGTTGGGGTTACCAATTATATGTAAGACTATATAATGGGCAGGGGTCCTATGTCAAAGTGGTGTCACGTGACACCACTTTAGGTGGATCCGCCCCTGACTATCATATGTTATGTTGAGTGTTTTCTTTGACAGTGTATAAGATTAATTTGCTTTATTGTAGTTAATACATGGTGAAAGAGCCCTAACCTTTGTTAGCTTTTGAAAGTCACGGAGTTTCATCGTCATGCGTAAACTACGAGAAGCATCACCACTGCCTTTGAAATATCTCCCGTTCCAATTTTCTCGAGAAGCAGGAGAAGACAAGTCAGGACTTCCTCTGTGAACTGGAGAACAAGACTTTGGCGTAGATTTATGATTCTCAGAGTCGCTCGAATCTGTGTGGGCTTCATTCGAAAATCTCTCTTTAGTTGCAGTTGCTGGAGAATTAAAGCCCAACCCCACAGAATGTAATGGCGAGTCTGCAGCCATGAAGTCATCCTTGTCCGACACTTCAGCGTTTTTACTAATTATCGATAAGAAAACTCGTAGAAGGCCGTCCAGTTTCTGATAAAGTGTGAGAAGAAATAGATGAAAACTCTGCAGGTCCCTGAGAGCTGCACGAAAACCACCTCGAAACTCATGAACAATCGATGCCATGTCAATTTCAGACAGAGACGAGCTACAATCCATTTGTTCAATGGCTTCTGGTGTAGGAGACCCCAATTTACCTCCAGAGATTTCATTTAATACATTTGAAGAGTATTCTGAGTTGTTAAGTAAGAGCTCTACAAACTTTGGATATCGTTCTTGATCTTTAGCACGCTTTCCTGCAGGTGGCCGGCGTGGGACCCCAGTGTCAATAGCCACAACGTGGAAATCATCATACTTAATCTCATTGTACACATCAGAACCTTGAGACAAATGTTCAGGATTTCGGCAGACTAATCTTCCATTCACTGAATATGCTCTTCTCTTTTTCTGGAGAGTTTTAATTACTCGTTGTTTGGTGGCAGAATTATAGGCTTCCTCCAAAGCATCTAATTTAGCAGAGGCAATTTTATCTGCAAGTAATAAATTTGCAGGATTTCCACGCCAGCCAAGCTGACGACAAGGGAGTCTGTCTTCATTCCTTAAGATAAGATCCAGCATCAAAACCCTGCCTAGGGATGCAGCAGTATTTTCAGCAGCTTCCTGCGAACCGAATGCATCTGAACTCTCTAGAACAGGTGTGCCGTGAACATAACTGCAAAAAGGAAACTCCTGATTATAGAAACAGATGTTTAATGCAAGGGTAAATTCACAGAACTAACATGAACTTTGGGGATTTTGCAAAACCTACCATAACTTTTCTATTAGAGAAATCTATCGCTAACTTTCAAAACTACATAAGGGTACTACAAACTATAAGAAGTTGTTGCCACCAGCATTGTCATCTTGGATAAAACATTTAAACTACCCTTATTTATATCTATCAACTCACTAAGTGCATAAGAGTAATATAAAAGATATATAGCGTATATAGGAGAGAAATGGTCTAAAACATGTCACATGCGAACATATGACCACTTGCCCTAATTGTCATGAGGCATGGTAACAGTGAAAAAAGATCACGATAATTTTCTCTAATATAAAAACTTTTGTGCTAGTTTTATGCAAAATGACCCAAAGATCATGATTGTTTTCTCAATTTTACCCCTAGTACAATATTGTCATGAAGATAATGTGGCATACGCACTTCATTAATAGTAGGCATCGACTCATTTCAAGCGCTTCCAACAACTCTGAACATGTAACTTCACTGAACTCATCCCCAAGTGACAATGCAGCTTCACGTGCTTTCTGAGTAGCATCCTTAATGGTTTGCCATTCGAGACCGCTATTATGAACCACTCTAGCCTATAGCATAAGAATATAGGTAAGGCAAAATATAAATAATGAAATGGAAGCTTTTGAAGAAATATACACACTTGAGGTGTGTGCACTCCGAGCCATTTTGCAAACTCATAGCCTAGACGCTCTGACTGAGTCGCCATTCGCGAAGAAGCTATCTTAATCACTGCAGATGCTTCTTTTGGAAAGAGATCAGTGTCCTCAGGAGTGTTGAACAAAGCAAAGAAAACTACTCCCCCTGAATTGACAGTCACCTGCATCAAACCAAGAAGAGGGTAAGGCAGAACATGTACAGATGATCAATAGATAGGATAGCTGAACATAATTCAGCAGCTTTTTCATGCAAATGTCATGCTAGATTTTGTATAAATGATCGATCGACAGCCACAGTGACAATAAATCAGTCTACAAAGACCTAATCAACAGTTCTAACCATTTATTCAAACTTTCTTTGCTCCTTCCCCATCAAATTATATTGGAAGATACTACGGCAATCAATTTAAAGAACAATGCTAACATACCTCCAGTGGTTTATTCATTTCATCTTCAGAATGCTCCGCACTGCTAGTATGTTCAGTGTGATGCAGTGATGAGAGGTCATCCCAGGAGAAATCACCTGATTCAATATTTAACATCGCAGCATTCCCGAGCCTTTCCCATAAATTCGATTCTGAAGCTTGGTCAGGAAGCAATAAATCATCTGATTCACAGTCTAGGCCTCCTGAATCTTTAGCTTTGGAACTGTAGAAGGAAAAAATATCAAAATAATGTAACTGACATAAGTTACGTTAAAAGCATAATATCATATGACAGCAGCAGGAATCTACGCTAAAGTGGAAAACGTTCTGCAAGATAAACACCAGTGCTTAATTATTTTATGCAAAACTCAAGTCATACAACCATTAAAATCTTGACTATTGGGCAATTTTCTTTATTAATAAAATTTAAGCTAGATAACAGTATAAATTGGAACAGTAGCTTTAATTTGCAAGATAACAAGCATTTCAAGACGCCCTCTGTGCCCGAATGAGTGTTTTTTTCTGCTGAAATATTTGCCAACTACAACAGCCATGTTAGCATCAAATAGTGAAAGGTTCCTAGTTTGCGCTAGGAAAAACAAACTAAACTTAGTGGAGCAGGTCGGAAAACAACCCTAGGGGCCAAACCCATATTGATCCTCCAAGCAAAGAAGTATGGTAGAGAGATTAAGACACAACTGTTTGACCATACACGTAGAGTGGGATGAGGTCGAAGTGTGACCCCTGAGGTCATAATACGGGGGAAAAAAAGCCTAAAAGTTTTTGAGCTAGCAAGTCAACAAGTGAACACTACACCAAAGAACAGTAAAGATTGAGGGGGCAATTGTCCATATCAGAAAATTGCACCAACACTGTTAACTTTCACACCTAAAAAAGGTAACTGCATGCATCCAAAGTTGGATGTTGTAGCACAGGCTAGAAAGAAGTGAAATCCATGGACTATGATTCATTCACGATAAGTAATACTCGGATAATGCAAAAATGATCACCAAGAAGATATAAAAGTCCCCTCTGTGAGGTGAGGAAGGTGCACACAGCCAAACCCTCAAAGTCTTTTGCTTATTTTCTTTCCAAGAGACTAACTTTGGCATGTCGGGCAATAACCCCGGTGATTACCTTCTTGTTTTGTGAGCATGTACCTATGTGAAAGCCATTGGTTGCCCGTCTTGTTTTGTGTGCTTGACAGATCAAACCAGAGAAGTCAGTGTGGTGTCACTTTGCATCAGTAGGTATGTACATATTCCTTTCTACATGAAGAACAGATTAGTTTATTTTACCTGTAGAACAGATTACTTTATTTTCCCTCCCTCCCTCCCTCGATCGACAAAATATTAATCAAAACGCCATTTCTAGAGGACAACTACTCTGTTTATGAGATCATGCCTACATAAGTGCATATAAACAACACAAAATAACATTGACAAACTCAAAGGATAATAAATGAAGAGTAAAGGAGTCCGGTTTGCAACCTACATTAGTGTAGGAATAAAATTATCGCATGTAGGAACAGGGTGAGTTCTTTAATTTTCTTACATGATTTAGCACAAACTGACAAGGTTTTTTTTTCATAAGGAACCGAAGAAGTAAACGTTTATGTAGCACCATCTTGAATCCATATCTCTGTTGTCCAGTGTTTGTCTGACATACAACCTTTTATGGATACCTTTTAGGACACTTGTTGAAAACTTCTTCACTGTGTCCTTAAAATTATAACACAATTTGTTTAAAGCATTCTTTGCACACTTGCACACAAGTCATAGCACATTTATATATTTCTTTGATATGCACAGTGCATAGTGGGATACGAATTTTTATGTTAAATTGTAATATTTGGGGCTTGACACGTAAAGGATTTATTTCAATATCATAAACAAGATGCACTAAAAAGCTAGAAGGCGAGATATATACTTTTCATTCATTCAATTTGAGAATAAACAGGAAAGAGCTGGTTGAAATAGTTTTGTAAGTCCAGCGCAGACATTAATCTGTGCAGGCTATTGGATTGTAGACACATAATTGCCGAGGATCAAGGGTAAATATAAAAAAAGTCAAAGGATCAAGGTAGTTAAAAATTTAACAGAGGAAAGACCCTTATTTAAGCAAGCAGAATGGAGAAAACAAATTCATGTAGCAACCACAAAGAGTTGGATAAAAGGCTTTGTCGCGGCTGTCTATATACATGCACACATATTATACTTGCACATACATTTGTATGTCTTCCCACTGTATTCACAAGATAATGCTTATATTTACTAGATGCAACTTTTCACCAGACAATTTTGCCCGCTGAATAGTGAACATTACAAGTTCATGCCGATAGATGCATCAATTTCCAATGTACAGCTTTGATGCTTTTCCACCACATGAAAACAATTAGTTTGCGCATGAAAATCCACAATTCTATAATACCAAGTTCCCAAGAATCCACAATCGTTCACAGCAGTACTATATACCAATGTTATACATCGACAAAAATACCTAACTGCTAAAGGAATAACATTTCCCTTCATCAAGAGTTATCCATTACCTTCGATCATGGCAAGCTGTTGGAATCAAGAACCCACTTGGCATTTTCCCGAGTTTTGGCAGCCGGTGTGGAAAACCTGAAGGCCGATATTTCCCACTTCGTTTCCTCACCAAAGCTACCCAATCCTCAAATCGCTGCACTGTTACATCTCCCAACAGCATAGAGACCACCTTCACAAGTCCACAAACAAACATAAGTTGTCTAAATATCAACTGATATGAGAATAAAGCAAAACAACCCCAAGAGAAGAAATTTTACCCGAGCGGACAGGGAGGTTTCTTTGTCCCCTTCGCTCTCCTGCAAGAATAAAGGGATAATTCAGAAGCCTGTGATTTAGGATTTTTTATACTTGTATAAATCTATCAATGAAGTTTGTAAACTGATCTAATTAGGGCTTGTGTTCTTGCTTACAGTAAAAGAAAGTGAAAAAAAAACATTAAGATGAAGAGAGCATGGTTTTCTAGAAAAAATATATGATTTTCGTGTATCAATCTCCTCTCGTCCCTTCTATTATGATTGTGGTCATAGTTTCATCATTGTTTTTACCATTAGTTTTATTGGAGAGATTCAATGTGTCTTCTACGTTTGAAGTAGCAAAAAGCATGATATATTGTAGAATTACATACTCGATAAGAGGGGGTGTGCTTTTTGGCTCCCTCAGTTTCCTGCAAAAATCATAATTTTGGTTAATCAAGAGAAGATAAACTAGAGTGAAGTTTAAGTAATAAAAATGGCACAATAGAAGAAATTTGAAGAATGGCTTACTCGAGAAGAGATGATGATCTCTTTCTCTCTCTCAACTCCCTACAAAACCAAAGTACGGATCTGATCAATATAAGTCCAAAAAATGAAATATTGGATTCTGGGTATTCATCAAAATCTCATCTTTCATTTTTCACAAATGGGTTGTCACCAAAATCTCTTCTTTTTTTCATCAAGACAAGTGCATTTTACATCAGAAAACTATAAATCCCAAATAAACAATTGAAGGAGAAAGAAAGTACCTTCTGGGTTATGATTATAGAAGGCCTCTTCCTCTTCTCCTGGGCTTGATCCTCTTGTTCCATGAGAGAGATAGAGAGAGTTGGGTTTGGGACAGTGAGGGGATTATTTAGTTTTTCTCAAGCCCTCCTTTTTTTTTCCCAAATTTATTTTATTTTTTTCCCCTCTATTTTAATTCAAAAAGGGACCGTTGTCAGCAACCGCAAACGAGAGCAGATTGATCGCTTGCCACCTTTTTCCGGGCACAGGGGTCCGCGTCCCGCTCTCTCTCTCTCACTGTGAGAAGAAGAAGATGATGATGATGATGGTCACTTTACACGCGCACACACTCTCTCTCTGTAACTATAGTTTGCATAGTCCAATGAAGTCAAATTAGAGCAAAAAATAATAAATTAGAGGGAAGTTAAGAACTTGGGCTAAATTACCATTTTGGTAATAGGAGTAACCAAATGACCATGTTGGTATTAAAAATCCCTCTGGCGACTATAAGGTATTTAAATTTGCACGATAAAACAAATAGATCAAAGAATAAATTTTTCGACCATTTTTCCGACAACTCACGTGATTTGTCACATACGCTTAGGTGGCATATTTATGATGACGTGACAAGTATAGTTAGCCTCATTCAATCCATTAGAAAGAGGGATTTTCAAATTAGGATAAAAGAAATGATGGATTTTGTTTTAAAATTTGGGACTTCGTTTCCTTCTTTCTTTAAATTGGAGGTTCTTTATTGCTTGGGCTTGAAGAATCCATGTTATCCATCAATGGAGAACCCTAAATTTAATAGAAGAAGGAGAACACGCCCCAAATTTTAAAAAAATCCTTCTTTTTTTTACCCTAATTTGAAAATTTCCCCCTCTAATGCTTTAAATGAGGCTAACTATAGCAGCCACGTCATTATAAATATGCTACATAGGCATCACGTGACAGATCACATGAGTGTTTGCTTCAAAAGTTAGTGAAAATTTTATTTGTAGACTTATTTGTCTCATCGTGGAAGTTTAAACTCCTTGTTGTTGCACATAATTTTAATATCAATTTGATCATTGATTATTGCTTTTAGTACCAATCTGGTAATTTAGCGAGATCTTGTCTCAAAGAGTGAACGAAGGAGAGGAGAGGGAGGTGGAAAGATACACTTAGATTGTTGATTTTTGAGGGTTATTGCAAAAAGACCCCCATTAGTATCGCTATTGTAGACCCCCTATAGTTATATTTGTGTGGTTAGACCTCCTGAGTGGATTTTTTTTGTTCTTAAAATAGTAAAAAGATTTTGAGGAGATGGAAATAGACCCTATATAATTCTATTGGCGAGGATAGACCCCAATACTATTTTTTGACTTGTAAAAAGAGTTGAGAAAGTTTACTAAGAGGGTGTATTCGTACTTGGGCCAATACTATAGATGGTGTATCCACACAAATAAAACTATAAGGGGTATATTTACTATTAGCTGATGCTACAAGGATTCTATTCGCAATTAGCCCTTTTTTAAAAGGGAATGAACGAAAGGTGTGTGATAAATTTACCTTATTTAAACCTCTATTTTATAGGATTTGCTTCTCTCTCAAGTTGGGGTGTAATAGAAGTGAAAATTTTGGACCATCATCATATAAATTCAATGATTAAGAAATAATTTCCTCCATTTTCTTTACTAAACCCTCAAATATGATATTATGATTTTCCTTCCCTTTCTTTCGGTCCTCCTAACTTATTTATTGTTCCTTTCTTCTTCTTCTTTTAATGGCTTAATTGCACTTAAATACCCTATAGTTTCCCCAATGTTGCACTTATACACCCTCACTTGTTTTGGTAGCATTTATGTACTCTAAAGTTTTTAAAACTTGCACTTATATACCCTCGCTTGCTTTGTTAGCGCTTATATGCCCTAAAGTTATAATCCACTTCCATCAAACTAACAAATATGCAACTTGGTCTAAACAAACAACCATGAAGGGGAAATAATGCTACCAACATTTGTAGGAGGTGCCATTACTTGTGGACTAACCACGTATTAGTCATTCATGCAGGCAATCACGGGCATCATCTGTCATTCATGAGTAAACTAACTTTCATATAATTGATAATTGGCATAACAACATGACTATCAATATACTGCAATCTTCTCACATATGTGTGACTAACCATGGAGTGAGACTGTTATGTGGAGAAATTAGTGTGTGGTTTAGAAGAGGTAAGGATTATTTTGAGGTCCCTTAATCTTCTCTGATGGCTGATTGTTTTGAAGAGTATGTTCATCTGTAACTCCCTGCACAGAATAACAGAGGTTAGAGGCTCCAGAAGTTGTTTCCTCTGCGTAGCCTGATAATCTAAAGAGAAAAGCATAATGTAATCTTTAGGGGTTTTTTGTGCGTACCTTAGAATAGCAAAGATGTGCTATTTATAGGAATTTTGTGAGGGTATTTTGGTAATCTGACTAACTAGTTGATCTGACACTGCGCCGACGCTTTACACATGGCCGCAGTTGATTGGTCAGAGGTGAAAAGCCATACCCATCACATTTAATATGATGGTGTTGATGTCAAAAGTTAAGTGGTGGGATTTAGAACAAATTATGGAGAGCTTAGGGTCCCTTATTCTCCTTTGATGGCTGATTATAAGGCAAAAAGATAATTATGCACACATGCAATACGTTAGAGGATTCGGAGTTGAGTTCTCTGGTGATCCCTCTGACGGTCAAGTCAGTAATGAACTAAAGTGGAGGAAAATAGAATGAGTTTTAAGTCTCCTAGGGTGCCAAAAATTACGTACCTTTGGGCAGCGGGGAATGTGCCTATTAATACCGAACTGACATGGGCATTTGCATAACTTTGGTCGAGTTCATGCAATCAGCTTAGTTCACTTTACAGGTGTTGGTAGTGGGTGATCCTAGTCATCTTTGTATTTTAATATGATGGTGATAGAGAGTTATGGTGTCGGCGTGGTCTGATGAGTCATTATGACTCCGGCGGAGGTGTAATGATGGCTCGAACCGTGCATTTAATGTGATAGTGACTCGCTATCATTGCTAGGTTCTGCCGTTTTGTGTGAGGACGTCTCCTGAGTCGGTCTTCATGAGAGAGTCCGAGTAAGGATGTCTTTCAAGTCAGCCTTCGTGAGACAAGGGTCGAGTCGGTGTACAGTTAATTGAGACACGCGTCACTTTCTGGAGTGGGATTAATATTTGATAATTTCTATGATATAACAAATGGTGACAGAATGGTGGGAATGCGGGAGTCGTCCGGGAGTCATTATGACGCCTAGCCATGCATTAAATTGCGATGGCGATTAGGTGGTGGAGTATGGACGTCAAGCTATTCTGCATTAAATGTGAACAGTGTTGACAAGATCATTGGTCATTCCTTGCTTCGGACTTTCCCCTATTGAACCTGACCCGAGGATGCCTTTTGACTCGACCCGGGCTCAACTGGTAGATCTCAACTTAAAGACATCTTTCGTCTCGGACTCGGGTCACACAGATGAGTCGGCCAGCTCACAGCTTAGACTCGGGTTGGACATATTAGCCTCATGTTTCGTCCTACTAAGTATGTCATGTGGCCAATTTAAGGACATAGGAATTTTCAGGGTATAACAGAGACATAACTACTAACATCTTTAAGATCTTCACTACTATTGCGTACGGGCTTCATCATATGTGAGCTAACAAAACATTATGGTGGACGAATCTCATCTCAATCAGTCTACTAATACATTCATCTTTCACATTGGACTCGCTCTTTCTGGGACATAATGTTGGCTCTAACATCACTCCCCCCCCCCCCTAATTAAGCCCAAGATGGAAGTCAATGAGTCTTAAAACAGAGTTTGAGAAAAAACTTAAGCTATAGATATTGACCATACTTTCCATTTAATTTATCATTTTTCTTAACTTTTCCAATATGAAATTATATTCGCTTATAAAATTCCAACAAGAAGGTTGAGGATAAAAAAAAAATCTAAATTCTGTAAGTAAATTGATTGAATATGACTCCAAGAAGCTAAGGGCAGGCTTTGGCAACCACAAAGTAACTATAAACTAAAATCTAAGAGGAATTTCTTTCTTGAGAAAGCTTTTAAGGGGCTGTTTGTTTCACCATTTTTATAGATTAGGAATAGGATTTGGACCTGACAGGGGTAAAACTATAAATAATGAATTTCATATATATCCTAATACTAAGTTTGATTCAAGATAATTTTATAGATCTGAAAATCTATAAAGTTGATACAGTAGGAGTATTTTGTAGAAAACAAAATCGGATGGCTTGGGCTGGATTTGGGTTGGAAAGGTGAAAAAGGGGATTATTTGGTAATAAAATATTTAAGGGATGCTCTCATTCTCTCTTTTTAGGAATCCACCGACCTAACCCTAGAATCCTCTTCCATCTCTCCCGCTAAAAAAATCCTCCCGCCTCTGGTTTTTTCATTCGCGCCTCATCCAAACCCATAAACCCATGGATCTGATGCTTTCCCTGTTCGAAATCACTCAAGGAACCGACGTTCCTAGTTTTTTATTTTCTATTTTTTGACTCGAATCTTTGGTTCAAATTTGGTATTTGGGGATCGATTTCCATCTGCAATATTTCGGTTGGGTTTTCTAGTCGGATTTCTGCAAATGGGTAAGTTTACCTCAACTTTTACTTGTTCATATTTTGTCTACAAGTGAGTGGTGAGTTTACCTATGGTGTTGTCATTCATTTATCCCAAAACTTTCTCATTCCAAACCAAACAAAAGAATATGAATTGGAGGGGTTCTATAAAGTTGGATTCTATATTTTTATGTTTTGAAACAATCATAGAAAGGTGAAAAATGGGATTCCATGATATTTTATGACAACCAAAAATAATCCATAAAACTTTTATAGATTTGGTAAGAATCCATAAAAAGGGATTCCTAATCCTATTCTTCTCCACTAGTGAACCAAACACACCCTAAGAAAAGATATTGAGATTTCAAGTGGAAGTTTTGAAATAGAGATTAAAATAATTCTAAACTTCTTTTATCTAATTAGTTTAGAGATCATAATATAAATGTTCCTTTGTTATATTATGTTTTCCAACGAAAATAACCTTATTTTTCCTAAAAGCTAAGAAATCCATTTCCAAGCTTATGAATGTGGGTTGGAAAGATTTTAATATTAAATATAGGAAGGGTTGTTGAAGAATTGATGGATTGATTAATTGATTGAAGTTAATGTTAAAATAAAGCTTTCTCATATACATGGTTTCTACATTTTTTATTTTATTTTGAACAAGGTCGGATTAAGGAACTTTATTTTCTCCGTTGTGGGAGTCATATTAAAACCTCCTAACCATTCGAGTCAACCATGACAGATAGCTTTATTTATTTCATGTAATATTATTTGTTTTATATAATAATAATTATCTTTCTTGTTGTTCTTTGGGAATAATGTAGTGACCATAAGGATTAGACTGATGATTTAATCTTTTTTAGTTCATGATTAGACTAAAGTCAAATTATACATTCAGACTTCCTTTCCGGTTTTTGCCGACTAATTCCTCCTCTGGTCATCACTTTCGTCCGTAGAATATTTTACACTTCTTCGTTTTTTTTCTCCTTTTTGTCCTTTTTCTTTTTCTAATAACTGGGACTGATACAAGAAAATTTTGAATAACAGATTTCGCGTACGTTATTAGTAAAACTTTACTAATTTGTCAAGTGACACTTAATTATCTGTAACATTACGTCGACGCATTTTGTTTCATCACCTTTCATTGAACTTCATAAGAGTCTCATTTTGCTTGGTGATATACCCGACTTAATAGTCCCATATCCGGAATTAAGAAAGTATATATGGATGGGTTTAAGTCATTGTGTTATAATGTAGTCAAGTGTAATAATAACTAACCATTTCTTGTAGTGAATATATTTAGCCAAACAACAAGTTGCACTTCCTGAATCGCAAGATTTATATTGCGCCAGCAGGCTCGGGGCATGATATTGTTTCATTTTGTTTCATTATTAATAGGCTAAATTACCATTTTGGTATATTTAGTAGCACTCTTTACCAACAAGGTATATTTATATATCGGCGATATCAAGGTATATTTATTATACCGTGATATCAAGGTATATTTAGTTATCCCAAAATTGCCATTAAGGCCTATTAGACCGCCGGTGAACTTTGAATATAAAATTATAGATTTTTACATATATCCCTCAAATTTCTTATATTTATAATCATCCCCCAAATCTTACTTTTGAACCCCTTTCTCCTCCTTCTCTCCCTCTCTCTTGCCTCTTCCTTCCTCTTCCTCTCTCCTCTCCACCACCACCACCGATGTTTTCATACGCCTTTTGATGGCAAAGGACGAGGTGATCGAATCGGGCAGAGGTTTTCATCTCTTTGGTAGCGGTGGCGGATGGGGCGGAGTGAGGAGGAGGAAGAAGGGGAGGGCGGAGGGAGGAAGAGAGGGAGAGGAGGGAGGGAGGAAGGAGAAGGGGTTCAAATTAATATTTGGGGATAATTTGTAAATATGAGAAATTTGAGGGATATATATGTAAAATCTATAATTTTATATTCAAAGTTCACCGGGCGGTCGGATAGGCCTTAATGATAATTTTGGGAAACTAAATATACCTTGATGTCGCCGGTGCCAATAAATATATCTTGTTGGTAAAAGGGTGCTACTAAATATACCAAAATGGTAATTTAGCCATTATTAATAAGTTTTTATTCATTTTGCTCCATTATATTCAATTCATTTAGTATTGAAAGCACAATAACATTGAAAGAGGAGGGCTATATTCCAGTAGTCTATTGAGAAAACACATAATAAGATTGGTCTACTATATTCTAACTGTTAGAACATTATAAAATTCTAACATTCAATTCTCTCCATCACTATGTAATTTTGGTATAGTAGAAAGAATTTTAAAATAGATCGTCTTTGTCAAATACAGAAGTTTGGACCGAGATTGATCCTTGTCCGGTTTTGACTGACTCTATGTTTGGCAAAACTTCGCTAATATTGACTCAAGTTTTCCTTTTGTCACAAAGTGGTTCTTAAACTAATTCTTTTTCGGAACCACCCTCTTCTTGATTTAATTCTAGTCCAGTTTAGGATAAAACTTGGGGCCATGATCAATCCTGAATCCGTTTTTGGATGGCTGCCAAACATGCCTATAATATCGAGGAATTCACTTTCAAATTCAAAGTTCATGCACTTAAAAAAGGATTTCAGAAAGGAAAAGAATGACTGGCTCAAAATAGCTCATATTTTGTTTCATGAGTACGCTCGACTTTGTAGGGACATATTAGATTATAAAACTGTAACCCACACAAATGTTTTTAACTCTGGGAAGAATTTAAGACAGACAATGTAATCTGACTTCATCTTCACAAAGAAATCAAAATTTGCATTACAATTAGAAGACCACAAACTGATTATACAACCTGCAGATTACCAGACTCCGAATCAACAATCACTCTACAAAGAGGACAAGTAGAGTGAGAACGAAACCACACATCAATACACTCTGTGTGAAAACAATGGCGACATTTCGGTAAAAGCCGCAGCTTCTCTCCCTCTTTAAACTCACTTATACACACCGCACAGTCGAACTTATCATCGTTAGTCATCGGACCACAAACGAAAACAGGCAGAGATGCGATAACATCGGAGCTCAAGGGAACGTTTTCAGTGTCCGAGAATGCATCAACATCGGTGATGATGGCTCGGTTGCGTCGTCGACACTTGTGGAGGCCACAGGCGTAGAGGCAGAAGAAGAGGATCAGGACGATGGCGAAGGCTGTTGAGCCTCCAATCATCTCGGCGTCGCCCATGGAAGTTTGAAAGAGAGTGAGTGTTGAGGAGAATTGTGTTTTTTGTTACAAGTGTTTATATGATCAATATATTTGAAACAAAGGAAGGGGCACGGTCTATTTTGATAGCATTGAAATTACCACTGTGTATTATATAGCTTGTGGAGCATCTGAAGGGTTACTTGCTAGTTGGAAGCCTGGGAAGATTTTTCCTTTTTTTTTAATAGTAAAGGTCAAAATGGGTTGGAGGCTGACATAAAGGCCAGCCCTTACCAATTATGTTGATTTGATACTAAAACTTTCCGGGAAAAATAATTAGTAAACCATCTTACTTTATTTATTTTGTTGGAAAATGGATAAGATTTCATACTTCCTTTGAATCAAGAGCTATTGTATATGTTGAGATCATGTCTTTGATTCCAAGCAACATCTGTCTAGCGATACATGTTTAGACTTCTATCATATTAGTCCATTTAGCATGTCTCAAGATCAATAGATTTCTTACATAATTATATTAACAATATCATTCATGGGGTCCACAGAATAAAGACATTTTATTGATGAAGTGTAGAGTTTCTCAATAACCTAGGATGTATATGTATGATCTCTAGCTAGCATTTACATCATTTTCAAAACTACGGAAAGTTAGGATTACATGATAAAGTTGTTTGATTTCTCTATATAAAAGTCTTCTATTGCTGTAAACCAAAGCTAATAACACCCCCAAATCCCCAAAAAGTCCAACTAATGCCATAAGAGCGAGATTCAATGTTCACGGGTCTAGGCGTATGGAGTGATCGCAAAGGAGATCCACATGCGAAAGGGGTTCGGTTTCAGCATTGTTGCGATATATCCTTCATATTTATATTGGACTTTCTTCCTCTTTTCATTCATTTAACTTTTATAAGCCTCCTTTTGATGGTACATATGTAGAGTGATGATATTCAGATTATTTTAAGGTGTCAAACATATTTTGTTTCATTTTATTACATTACTAATAAAATTGAATCATTGTATTTAATTACATTCTCTTTCATGAAAGAGGGTGATTAGATTCAATTTTTGTATCTGAAAAGCACAATTACATTGTTTTTGCTATATTTTAACTTGTATGGTATAAAATTGAAATCTTCGATTCTAATCATAATTATGTAATTTCAATAAAGCGTAAAGGGTTTTAAGATAATATTACAAAGAACTCACATTCAAATCCCATCAATTATGTTTTTAAAATGATTTTGGGAAAAATAGGGTTATAATAAAATAGCTCGATTCCAGTTCATAGCTTAAGGTTATATATATTGTAAGAAGATCATGATTTCTTTATTAACTAAGAAAATTGATACCCTCAATCATAAACTATTGGTTCAAGGCTCCATCATCAGATCTAACTCTAATCACCTTAAACTTATTTACAATAGTAGAACACATTTTTAATTAATTTTAGAGAAACCAAGCAACCCTACCCCTAGTCCCCTAAGACTGGACTCAGGCTTCTATTTATAATATAACTCTAACATGGTCAAACCATAAATGTAAATTATAAAGAATCAAAGACAAAACTAAGAATCTCCATGTCATGCGCCGAGCTCGGAGCTCATAGAGCAATGTAAGCCCCGAGATCCGTGAAATGCAACATGCGGTTTGGCTCAATTCACTGCCAAATTGGCTAGTCGGTGTTGCACTTGACTCTTTGAACTTACATTATAAACTGTTCAATCATTCAATCAATATCTCGATGTGAGATTAAAATCTTGGAGTATCACAATCACCCCATCTTAATTACGCGATGTCCTCATCACAAAGATGACAATTGGTCCGCCCCAAGATCACCACCGTGCAATATGGACTCTAGAGGTGGCTCTTACAAGTTTCTAGAGGCGCTCCCACAGCTTCTAGAGGCGGCTCCCACCTAATTGCTCGATATCATTGTCACTCGAGCCTCGTGGAGCCTGCTGCAAGCCCGAGACACTCAATCCTAAATTATTGGTTCAAGGCTCCATCATCAGATCTAACTCTAATCACCTTAAACTTATTTACAATAGTAGAACACATTTTTAATTAATTTTAGAGAAACCAAGCAACCCTACCCCTAGTCCCCTAAGACTGGACTCAGGCTTCTATTTATAATATAACTCTAACATGGTCAAACCATAACAGAAATTATAAAGAATCAAAGACAAAACTAAGAATCTCCATGTCATGCCGAGCCTGCGAGCCCGTTAGAGCAATG
This sequence comes from Asparagus setaceus, assembly GCA_012295165.1. NCBI lineage: Eukaryota > Viridiplantae > Streptophyta > Magnoliopsida > Asparagales > Asparagaceae > Asparagus > Asparagus setaceus. Next base: position 70,649,527 of record CM022702.1, read on the forward strand.
TAAGCCCTGAGATCCAGGAAATGCAACATGCGGTTTGGCTCAATTCACTGCCAAATTGGCTAGTCGGTGTTGCACTTGACTCTTTGAACTTACATTATAAACTGTTCAATCATTCAATCAATATCTGATGTGAGATTAAAATCTTGGAGTATCACAATCACCCCATCTTAATTACGCGATGTCCTCATCACGGCATGACAATTGGTCCGTCCCAGTATCACCACCAGGCAATATGGACTCTAGAGGTGGCTCTTACAAGTTTCTAGAGGCGGCTCCCACAGGCTTCTAGAGGCGGCTCCCACCTAATTGCTCTGATATCATTGTCACGCCCCGAGCCTGTGAGCCCGTTGGGGCGATGTAAGCCCTGAGACACTCAATCCTAAATTATTGGTTCAAGGCTTCATCATCAGATCTAACTCTAATCACATTAACCTTATTTACAATAGAAGAACACATTTTTTTATAGAAACCAAGCAACCCTTCCCCTAGTCCCCTAATCTCCCCCTATAATTTGACTCAATCCTCATATATAGGACCCAAACTCCTAACAAGATTGGATTTAGCATTCTATTTATAATAGAACTCTAACATGGTCAAACCATAACAGAAATTATAAAGAATCAAAGAAGAAACGAAGAATCTCCATGTCACGCGAGCCTACGAGCCTATTAGAGCGATGTAAGTCCTGAGATCCAGGGAATGCAACATGTGATTTGGCTCAATTCACTGCCAAATTGGCTAGTCAGTGTTGCACTTGACTCTTTGAACTTACATTATAAACTATTCAATTATTCAATCAATATCTGATGTGGAATTAAAATCTTGGGGTATCACAATCACCCCACCTTAATTACGTGACGTCCTCATCACAGCATGACAATTGGTCCGTCCAAGTATCACCACCAGGCAATATGGACTCTAGAGGTGGCTCCTACAGGCTTCTAGAGGCGGCTCCCACCTAACAGCCATGATATCATTTGTCACACCCCGGGCCCATAAGCCCGTTGGCGCGATGTAAGCCCTGAGACCTTCAATCATACACTATTGGTTCAATGCTCCATCATCAGTTCTAACTCTAATCACCTTAACCTTATTTACAATAGTAGAACACATTTTTTTAGAGAAACCAAGCCACCCTACCCCTAGTCTCCTAATCTCCCCCTATAATTTGACTCAATCTTCATATATTGGACACAAACTCCTAATAAGATAGGACTCAGCCTACTATTTATAATAGAACTCTAACATGGTCAAATCATAATAGAAATTATAAAGAATCAAAGACAAAACTAAGAATCACCATGTCACGGCCCGAGCCTGTGAGCCCGTTAGAGCGATGTAACCCCTGAGATCCACTGAATGCAACATGCAGTTTGGCGCAATTCACTGCCAAATTGGCTAGTCAATATTGCACTTGACTCTTTGAACTTACATTATAAATTGTTCAATAATTCACTGCCAAATTACGCGACGTCCTCAGGTGGCTCCTACATGCTTCTAGAGGCGGCTCCCACCTAACTGCTCTGATATCATTTGTCACACTTCGGGCCCGCGAGCCCGTTGGTGCGATGTAAGCCCTGTGACCCAATGAGTACAACACGTGGTTTGACTTAATCTATTGCCAAAATTGGCTAGCCAATATTGTACTTGACTCTTTGGGCTTACATTATAAACGATTTAATCACTCAATCAATATCCAATGTGAGACTATAATCTTAGGATATCACGCTCCATCTTGGTTTTCATTCCCAAGCCACCTTGAAGATTTACTATTGTTATCTTAAATGATTACGGTTACTAACAACTATTGCTTTGAACTTCAAAGTGAAGCCCTCGCGCTCACAACAAGAGCACCCGCTTTCCACCTTGGGATGCCCCGTGTCTTGTAACATCATAAACAAAGTAAACATTTTTTTTCCCAAGCTGAGCCGAACACTAGGTCGCATGCCCATGAGCCCATCACACTCGTGTTCACCGTGTGTCTTCACATGCAAAAAATCATTGCCACAGAAAATTTGCAACTCCACGTACTGCTTGTTAGCCCGAGCACCGTTAACTGTTCTTAGCCTGCCAGAGCCACCATACGCCCCACATCGGTAGTCTCCTATTCATGGTGCGGTAGAGAAGATCATACACACATAGCGTGCGGGAACAAATCCTAACTTACTGTTTCAAGGCTCCGTCTTCAGATCTAACTCTGATCCTCTGAATCTTATTTAAAACAATAGACTAGATCTTATATAGATAAATTAAATAATTTCATCCCTAGCCCTAATCTTCCCTAATTCGATCGACCCAGTCCTAACAAGACACATACTCCTATTCATGACAGCTGGCACTCTAACTCGGCCAAGCCATAATGGAAATTACAAAGAATCAAAGACAAAACTTAAGCGAATGTGCAAGGACATAGGATATGTTTGTCATCGCACCTATATAATTTTGATTTTTTTTATAGTGAAAAACTTTAAGATTTATATATCAATCCCTGTTCATGTAGTATGACTGTGGCTTAACTCCTCAAAGCAATCAAAACTTGCAGCACAACTTGTCAATCGCGTACATGTGTGCACTGAAAGTAAAACACTAAACTGATCATACAACCTGCTGCATATTACCATCCTCCACGTCTACAACAGCGAGGTTCGACTTGAGGTTCGAACGCGAGGTTCGACTGGAAGTGAGAACCCGAGGTTCGACTTGAGTTTCGAACACGAGGTTCGACTTGAGTTCGAACAGCGAGGTTCGACTTGAGGTTCGAACGCGAGGTTCGACTGGAAGTGAGAACCCGAGGTTCGACTTGAGTTTCGAACACGAGGTTCGACTTGAGTTTCGAACACGAGGTTCGACTTGAGTTCGAACAGCGAGGTTCGACTTGAGGTTCGAACGCGAGGTTCGACTGGAAGTGAGAACCCGAGGTTCGACTTGAGTTTCGAACGAGGTTCGCCAAAGTGCGAGGTTCGCCAAAAAAGCGAGGTTCGCCAAAAGTGCGAAGTTCGCCATAAGGCGAGGTTCGCCAAAATGAACCGAGGTTCGCCAAAAGACGAGGTTCGCCAAAAGGCGAGGTTCGCCAAAATGAACCGAGGTTCGCCAAAGTGCGAGGTTCGCCAAAAGCGAGGTTCGCCCACAACTTCGAAATTTGACGAGGTTCGCCCACAACTTAAGTTTGACGAGGTTCGCCACAACTTCGAACTTCAAAATTTGACGAGGTTCGCCCACAACTTAAGTTTGACGAGGTTCGCCACAACTTCGAAATTTGACGAGGTTCGCCCACAACTCAAATTTGACGAGGTTCGCCCACAACTTAAGTTTGACGAGGTTCGCCACAACTTCGAAATTTGACGAGGTTCGCCCACAACTTCGAAATTTGACGAGGTTCGCCCACAACTTAAGTTTGACGAGGTTCGCCACAACTTCGAAATTTGACGAGGTTCGCCCACAAAAGGAACATGAAGTTCGCTGAATCGAACCGAAGTTCGCCTGAAGTTCGAACACGAGGTTCGACCGAAAGAACGAACACGAGGTTCGTTGGAACGCCGAATCGAACCGGTTCACCAAGTTCGAATCTGAGGTTCGACCGAAAGAACGAACACGCAGGTTCGTTGGAACGAATCGAACCGAAGTTCGCTGAAGTTCGAACACGAGGTTCGACCGAAAGAACGAACACGAGGTTCGTTGGATCCTTTCACCCTTTAGGGTTTCGAACTGGAGCCGCCGCCACCAGATTTGGTTTCTGCACCCTAGGTTTCGAAGCCCTAGGGTTCTCGATACGCCGCCTTCACTTGATACCGGCCGCCAAAGAAGCTTCCGGGCGAGGACCAAGGGGAGCCGCCAGCAAGCATCGCCGGCGAGGAACAAGGGACGACGGCCAAAAAACCCCAAAAAATCGAAAGAAAAGATGATAAAAATCCGATCTTTTACTGTTCATCCGTGAACAGTAAAGAGAGAGAAAAACAATCTTTACTGTTCATCCGTGAACAGTTCTCAAATCAGCATAGATTAGATCCAAAAAACCCAATTTTTAATCTTAAATCCCTAAGAATTAATCACGAATTTGGCTCTGATACCACTTGTTAGATCTTGAAGGATCTTAAACATGATTAATCCAAAGAGATAAACATCATAAGTGCGGAAGCAATACCTGAATCCATGATTTGGATCTTGAGTGGATTGATGGATCTTCTAATCTTAGGGCTTCTTCTCTTCCTTAGATCTCTTTTCTTAGATGGGGGTAAAAGAGATGAGAATTCTTATGTTAACCCTAGATTAGGGACCATAACCCCATATATATAGGTGTTGCACTTTTACAATTTGGCCCCTCATCAAATTGTAATTACAACCTGGTATCTGCACATTTAGCCCATGACAATATATAAATACCCGATAACCCAACTTAATTGATCACTTTAGTGGGTTTCCTTAAGTGATAGATTTACACATTAATTTAACATATGTGTCCACAAATAGATTTAATTAGATTTAAATCTAACAATCTCCCACTTGGGCACCATATGTATCCTTAAAATGTGTATTACCTTGAGCTCAAAATCTCTATCACATACAAGGGTATTTCCAAATAATCTCGCCCATTGACCATATCAATATAGGATCAAAGCGTTTTCGCCACATTTATCGTGACTAAACCCATCAATGGTCACATATACTAGTACCAAATGACATAGATCAATCATAGATGTACAAAGATGAAAAATTACATGCAATGTGATCCGTGCATGCCTATTTTTCAACCGGTCCTACCGAAAACTTTAGTGAGGTCAACTTTAATCATAATGTAACGAGTGGTTAGCGAATACTTTATTACGACGAAAAATAACCAAAGCCCTAATAGGTCCAAAATACTCATAAAGCAATAAAATCACAAACTCCCACTAAAACATGATATCCTCAAATATTACCACCCCATATGAGCAAGGTGCTCTTGAAAAATTTTGGGTGGTAATCCTTTAGTAAGAGGATTCGCTATCATGGAGTTTGTCCCAATATGCTCTATGGATATCTGTCCACTCTGTACTCTTTCTTTCACAACTAGGAACTTAATGTCAATATGTTTTGACTTAGTTGAGCTTCTGTTGTTGTTGGAATACATGACTGCGGATTTATTGTCACAAAATAACTTTAGTGGTCTTTCAATATTTTCCAGAATAATGAGACCAGTGACAAAATTTCGCAGCCATATTCCATGATTGGATGCCTCATGACAAGCTATAAATTTCGCCATAGTGGAGGAAGCTACAAGTGTCTGCTTGACACTTTTCCATGATATAGCTCCTCCCGCTAACATATAAATGTAGCCCGAAGTAGACTTTTCTGGCGTGCTGGCATCAGAAAATCGAATCGAGTACCCAATGACCTCCAACCGATCTGATTTCAGATGTGAGCATATAATCTTTTGTTTTCTCGAAGATACCGCGATAACCTTTTGGATGCGATCCAATGATCCATCCTGTGGTTGCTTAAGTATCGCCTAACATCCCAACAATGTACGCAATATCGGACGGTACATACACGAGCATACATTAGACTCCCTACGGTGAAGCATAGGGAATCTTCGCATTTCTGAATTTCAAGGTTACCTTTAGGGCATTGATTGAGACTAAACTTGTCTCCTTTAGAAGCGATGGTATCACAGTGCGCAATTTTGCATGCCAAACCTTATGAGTACTTTATTGATATAGCTCTTTGGTGATAATCCAAGTATACCTCGAGAACGATCTCGATGTATCCGGATTCCTAATATAAAGAGGCGTCCCCAAGATCTTTCATCTCAAAATTCTTTGATAGAAATCTCTTGGTTTCGTTACTGTGAGCTATATCATTAGTGGCAAGCAAAATGTCATCCACATACGTAACTTAAAAATATACTTACTCCCATCGAATTTTTGATATACACAATCATCAACAATATTCATCTCAAAACCAAACGAGATAATTATTTGTTGAAATTTGTGGTACCATTGACGAGGAGCTTGCTTGAGTCCATAAATGGATTTTCTTAGTTTACAAATCATATTCTTTGGGTCTCGACACAAAATTTTCAGTTGTACCATATAGATCATCTCATCAATGTCTCCATTGAGAAATGCGATCTTAACATCCATTTGATGTAACTCAAGATTGAAATGAGCAACAAGTGCCATGATAGTCCCGAAGAGTCTTTCGATGAAACCGAGAGAAAGTCTCAGATAGTCAATGCCTTCCTTCGAGTATAGCCTTTAGCTACAAGGCGTGCTTTATACTTTTCCACATTACCATTTGCATCCGCCTTGGTTTTAAATATCCATTTACAACCAATTGGTTTTGCACCTTCGGCAATGGGACAAGTTCCCAAACCTTATTGTCTTGCATAGACTTGTACTCTTCATTCATGGCATCAATCCACTTTTGAGAGTTAGAACTTTTCATGGCCTGAAGGAAGTTGATTGGATCATCTTCCATCATTCCATTACTTTCCTCATGTTCTTGAAGAAATACAATATAATCATCCGAATAGCATTTCTCCTTTCTCTCGTGGATCTCCTTAATGGCACCGGTTCTTGAGGTTGTTGAGTTTGTTCTTCGGCAGGGGAGTTGTTCAATATTGCCTTCTTGAGGTTCCGATTCATTTCTTGAACAATACGGTATAGGTACTTGAATATTGTCGAAATGATCAGATGGATTGGATTTAAAGCCAATTCCTCCTCAAAGGCAATGTCTCTAACCTTATTTCTCCCCCCAAACTCAACATCCTCAAAGAATGTTGTTGTTCCCGTCTCAAAAATATTCCTGAGTGTGGGATCATAAAACTTATAGCCCCTGGATCGTTCAGAATACCCAATAAAGTAGCTGCTAACTGTTTTGGAGTCCAATTTCTTTTCATTTGGCCTATAAGGCCTTGCCTCAGCTGGACATCCCCAAATATGTAAGTGCTTTAGACGGGCTTTCACCGGTCCAAAGCTCATAAGGTGTTTTAGCAATCGCTTTACTTGGTACTGCTAAGAATGTGCGGTCTTTAGTGCTTCTCCCCAGAGTGACTCTGGTAAAGAAGAATGAGCAATCATACTTCTTACCATATCCTTAAGAGTCCTGTTTCGTCTTTCAGCTACACCATTCATGCTAGGTGATCCTGGCATGGTGTACTGTGGGACGATACCGAATTCCTCTAGGTATCTAGCAAATGTCCTGGACGTTGTTCACCTGAACCATCATATCTGCCGTAGTACTCACCACCACGATCAGATCTAACGGTTTTAATCTTTTTATTGAGTTGGTTCTCAACTTCTTTAAAAGCTTTGAATACGCCCAGACTCGATTTTTCTTTAATGAGATATAGGTACCCATAACGTGAGTAATCGTCTATGAATGATATAAAATATTGTTGACCATTCCGTGATGCCGTAGGGAATGGCCCACAAATATCGTATGTATCAATTCTAAGACGCTCAAGATCTGTTGGCACCTAATCTCTTAACTTTAGTCGCTTTCCCTTGATACCAATGCATACATCAAAGTCTCAGAAATCAAGGGAATCCAAAATACCATCGGACACAAGGCGCTCAACTCTACCTTTTGAGATATGACCTGCGCTTGTGCCATAATGATGTGAATTTTCCTTATTTAATTTACGCTTAGTACCACGTGATTCCACATTCGGGTTTCATTATAAGAAGCAATCAGATCAAGCAAATATAGGTTATCAAAGTACTCAAGAAACCGGTTCCCACAATATTTGAATTTAAAGATAAGCTAGCCTGGTTATTTCCAAATGAACAATAATAACTTGATTTGTCCAATAAAGGAATAGAAACCAAATTCGCCTAAAAGACGGACTACAAAAGTATCTTTCAAATCCAAATAGGAACCGGTTCTAACAATAACCTAAAGTGCCCAATTGCTTCCACATCTACCGATTGTCCATCGCCCACAAAGATGTGTCTTTCACCATCACTTGGCTTTCGTAGCTCAGCAACCCCGCATAGAAACACTTATGTGAGTAGTAGAAGCCGAATCTAACCACCAAGTGTTTCTAGGTAATCGAGACTAAATTAACCTCGTAACGACCAAAGTAAGGAGCATTACCCACGACCGCGCCGGTGATATTTGGTACAATCCTTCTTTGCGTGTCCATCCTTATGACAAAAGAAACAACCCTGATTATCCTTATGTTGTTTCTTTTGAACTGGACCCTTAGCAGCTTCCTTATCATTCTTTCTTTTCTTGCCCTTATCCTTATGGGCAGAAGCCAAATGAGCACTTTCTGTCTTATCTTGCTTCAATCTGTCTTCTTCTTGCACACAGTATGAAATGAGCTCATTCAGAGTCCATTTCTCCTTCTGGCAGTTATAACTGACCTTAAATTGATTAAAGTGTGCAGGAAGAGACAGCAACACCAGATGCACCAATAACTCATCACATAGATCGAGTTTCAGTGCCTTAAGTTTTGAAGCAATATGAGACATTTCCATAATGTACTCCCTGATATTTCCTTTGCCTTTATACTTCATTGAAATCAAGCGCGCTAATAGCGTGCTTGTTTCTACCTTATCGTTTTTAGCAAAACGCTTTCAATTTCAAAGAAGGAAATCTTTGGCTTTAGTAATCCCTTCGGATTCTGTGCCCCTAAAGGCTTCCGGAATGCCGCGCTTGATGATCATGAGACTCATGCGATTTGAACGCTCCCACCTCTCATACTCCTTCTTTGCATCAGGAGTGCTTTCCGCAGTGAGAGGTTGGGGTTGTTCAGTTCTTAATGCAAGGTCTAGATCCATGCCCAAGAACAATTAAAATGTTCTCTTTCCAAACCTTGAAATTAGTCCCATTTAGCATGGGAATTGAGTTGATGTTAGCAGAAATTGATGCAGCAGATGCATTAGCTGAAATAAACAAAAGATTTCACATTAATAACTGTAGTTAGTAATCAATAATATTCAAATAATGACATATCCCCATCCAAGATATCTTGTACAACATTAATATCAAGTCTTTGGACAAGAATATTAACGCAATTGATATCTTGTTGCAATGATCAAACATCGACAATAGCATGTCAAATAATGAACCTATCTTTGGATTGATTCATTATCCACATGTAAACCTTATAATTGTCACATTTATCTTCGCAGATGTGTATGTAGTCTACATAATTATTAATCTTCCTTTGGGCGATTAAATAATTACTCAAAACATCCACACAAACATCTAATATCCCTCATGAACAATCTACACAAGAGAGGTTACTTTGGCAACATCTTGTTTCAATTAATCATTTAGAATAAAAGACAACCTTAATGCCTTTGTGTTATTTGAATTAAATAATTGATTCACTATCAAATTAAACAATTAAAATAGATTTCTCCATTTTAATCAACCATAGATGGACCCATAAGAAATAAAGGCCCAAAAGACTTAATGGATTATTTGAGTGATTCAATTAATCCCAAATTTGAAATTATCCGAATTGAACCCAAGGTTCACGTTGAGAACGAACACAAGTTCGACTTGAGTTCGAACAAATGAGGTTCGATTTGAGGTTCAACGAGGTTCGACGGAAGTGAGAACCGAGGTTCGACTTGAGTTTCAACACAAGGTTCGACTTGAGTTCGAACAAATGGGTTCGACTTGAGGTTCAACGCGAGGTTCGACCGAAGTGAGAACCCGAGGTTCGACTTGAGTTTCGAACACGAGGTTCGACTTGAGTTCGAACAACAGGTTCGACTTGAGGTTCAACGCCGAGGTTCGACCGAAGTGAGAACCCGAGGTTCGACTGAGTTTCAACACGAGGTTCGACTTGAGTTCAACAACAGGTTCGACTTGAGGTTCAACGAGGTTCGACGGAAGTGAGAACCCGAGGTTCGATTTGAGTTTCAACAGGTTCGACTTGAGTTTCAACACGAGGTTCGACTTGAGTTCAACAAATGAGGTTCGACTGAGGTTCAACGCCGAGGTTCGACCGAAGTGAGAACCCAGGTTCGACTTGAGTTTCGAACGAGGTTCGCCAAAAGGCGCAGGTTCGCCAAAAAGCGAGGTTCGCCAAAAGTGCGAAGTTCGCCATAAGGCGAGGTTCGCCAAAATGAACCGAGGTTCGCCAAAAGACGAGGTTCGCCAAAAGGCGAGGTTCGCCAAAATGAACCGAGGTTCGCCAAAGTGCGAGGTTCGCCAAAAGCGAGGTTCGCCCACAACTTCGAAATTTGACGAGGTTCGCCCACAACTTAAGTTTGACGAGGTTCGCCACAACTTCGAAATTTGACGAGGTTCGCCCACAACTTCGAAATTTGACGAGGTTCGCCCACAACTTAAGTTTGACGAGGTTCGCCACAACTTCGAAATTTGACGAGGTTCGCCCACAACTCCGAAATTTGACGAGGTTCGCCCACAACTTAAGTTTGACGAGGTTCATCACAACCGAAATTTGACGAGGTTCGCCCACAAAAGGAACATGAAGTTCATCAATCGAACCGGTTCGCTGAAGTTCGAACACGAGGTTCGACCGAAAGAACGAACACGCAGGTTCGTTGGAACGAATCGAACCGGTTCGCTGAAGTTCGAACACGAGGTTCGACCGAAAGAACGAACACGAGGTTCGTTGGAACGAATCGAACCGGTTCGCTGAAGTTCGAACACGAGGTTCGACCGAAGTGAGAACCCGAGGTTCGATTTGAGTTTCAACACGAGGTTCGACTTGAGGTTCAACGCCGAGGTTCGACCGAAGTGAGAACCCGAGGTTCGACTTGAGTTTCGAACGAGGTTCGCCAAAATGAACCGAGGTTCGCCAAAATGAACCGAGGTTCGCCAAAAGACGAGGTTCGCCCACAACTTAAGTTTGACGAGGTTCGCCAAAAGGCGAGGTTCGCCAAAAAGCTTGGAGAGGACCAAGGGGAGCCGCCAGCAAGCATCGCCGGCGAGGACCAAGGGACGACGGCCAAAAAACCCCAAAAAATCGAAAGAAAAGATGATAAAAATCCGATCTTTTACTGTTCATCCGTGAACAGTAAAGAGAGAGAAAAACAATCTTTACTGTTCATCCGTGAACAGCTCTCAAATCAAAGATAGATTAGATCCAAAACCCAATTTTTAATCTTAAATCCCTAAGAATTAATCACGAATTTGGCTCTGATACCACTTGTTAGATCTTGAAGGATCTTAAACATGATTAATCCAAAGAGATAAACATCATAAGTGCGGAAGCAATACCTGAATCCATGATTTGGATCTTGAGTGGATTGATGGATCTTCTAATCTTAGGGCTTCTTCTCTTCCTTAGATCTCTTTTCTTAGATGGGGTAAAGAGATGAGAATTCTTATGTTAACCCTAGATTAGGGACCATAACCCCATATATATAGGTGTTGCACTTTTACAATTTGGCCCCTCATCAAATTGTAATTACAACCGTATCCACATTTAGCCCATGACAATATATAAATACCGATAACCCAACTTAATTGATCACTTTAGTGGGTTTCCTTAAGTGATAGATTTACACATTAATTTAACATATGTGTCCACAAATAGATTTAATTAGATTTAAATCTAACATGCACTCCTTATGAAAACAATGGCGGCATCTCGGTAAACGCACCACCTTCTCTCCCTCTCTAACTTCAGTTATACACACGGCACAATCTGACTTGTCGTCATCCACCATCTGACCACAAACAAAACAGGCAGAGATTCAATAACCTTCGAACTCAACGGCACATTTTCAACGTTTGAGAAAGAACGAACACGAGGTTCGTTGAACGAATCGAACCGGTTCGCTCAAGTTCAACACGAGGTTCGACCGAAAGAACGAACACGAGGTTCGTTGGATCCTTTCACCCTTTAGGGCTTCGAACCGAGCCGCCACCATTTGGTTCGCACCCTGGGTTTCAAGCCCTAGATTCTCGATTGCCGCCGCGTTTCACTTGACAAATGGGCCAAAGAAGCTACGAGAGGACCAAGGGGAGCCGCCAAGCATCGCCGGCGAGGACCAAGGGACGACGGCCAAAACCCCAAAAATCGAAGAAAAGATGATAAAATCCGATCTTTTACCGCTCATCCGTGAACAAGAAGAGAGAGAAAAATAATCTTTACTGCTCATCCGTGAACAGCTCTCAAATCAAAGATAGATTAGATCCAAAACCCAATTTTAATCTTAAATCCCTAAGAATTAATCACGAATTTGGCTCGATACCACTTGTTAGATCTTGAAGGATCTTAAACATGATTAATCCAAAGAGATAAACATCATAAGTGCGAAGCAATACACGAATCCATGATTTGGATCTTGAGTGGATTGATGGATCTTCTAATCTTAGGGCTTCTTCTCTTCCTTAGATCTCTTTTCTTAGATGGGGTAAAGAGATGAGAATTCTTATGTTAACCCTAGATTAGGGACCATAACCCCATATATAGGTGTTGCACTTTTACAATTTGGCCCCTCATCAAATTGTAATTACAACCCGTATCGCACATTTAGCCCATGACAATATATAAATACCGATAACCCAACTTAATTGATCACTTTAGTGGGTTTCCTTAAGTGATAGATTTACACATTAATTTAACATATGTGTCCACAAATAGATTTAATTAGATTTAAATCTAACATGCACTCCTTATGAAAACAATGGCGGCATCTCGGTAAACGCACCACCTTCTCTCCCTCTCTAACTTCAGTTATACACACGGCACAATCTGACTTGTCGTCATCCACCATCTGACCACAAACAAAAACAGGCAGAGATTCAATAACCTTCGAACTCAACGGCACATTTTCAACGTTTGAGAAGGGACCAACATCGGTTGCAATGATTCGGTTGCATAAACACTTGTGGAGATCGCAGGCGTAGCAGCAGAAGAGGAGAAGCATGATGAAAACAAAAGGACATTAAGCCTGCGATCATATCGACGTCACCCATGGAATTACAAAGGAGAGTGAGTGCTGAATAAGTTTGTTAGACGTGACATATATATATGGCTTGTGGAGATCTGAAGGGTTAATTGCTTGTTTGAAAGTTGAGCAGTATTTTTTCCCCTCCCTTTTTTTTCTTAATATAGCAAAGGTCAAATAGATTGGAGGGCGACTTGAAGAGTAGATCCTACCAATTATTGTGATTTAATTAGAATCTGGTAACTTTCCGGGAAAAATAATGGGTAAGTCATCTTACTTTGTTTATTTATTTGATGGGGACACCGGATAGGATTTCATACTTCACATCAGTGACACGCAAGGAACCATTTAGCAAGAGGAATCAAAGAGGATGAATATAAATCAAATAGAAACGTAGTGACGCGGTGCAGAAGTAAAACTTTGGAATCCATCAAAGGACTCTTCAAACATACCAAGAAAATTATCTGCAAATCCGTGAAGATATATAGAAGAAGAAAAGTAAAATAACATCTCTAGGATTTACAATCCTCTTCTTATATAATGTTAGAAAGCTTGAGGAGAAAAATAACTCTCATTAATAATCAATACTATTGTGTACAAGTGTTTATTTACAAATTAGAACACCTAACAAGAAAGTTTCCAGAGAAGAAACAAGATAATTGTAAATATGTACTACTATAATACCCTAATCTACTACTAAATATAACAGACTCCTCATAGCACAGAATTTACTAAAAAATAAAAAGTAATACAAATTATCCTAAAATAATTCCTATGAGTGAGGAAACAAATTGGTCAAATTAAGGTCAAACCTAATTAGTTTCCTAATCAAAACAGACTCATACTTTTCTTTTCAAATAGCAAACTGCCAAATATCTCTTGATCCGAAAAGAATTTTGTGAATCTAAGTATCACAAATCGAACTTTGACTGTTTTTGATTGGTTGGCTCCATCTCATTGAGATAAGTGATTTTCATATATTATAAGCTCGAATTTGCCTTACGAATCGGGAGATACAGCTTGTTCATCATGTGCATGTCAAAGATGTTTTCCCAGCTTCCATTTGGACTTCTAGAGGTCCGACCGGTCCATGAACTCCTCCACCACTTAGTCTACATCACCTAGCTCAATTATGTTTTTGTTGTAGTTTGACAATTGACAATCAGAAAATTACTTAGAATCAGTTGATTATAGTCGGCGTTTCCACTATTACGAAATAATCGCTCTTCTGTACAAATTTCTTTCCAATTAATTCATCAAAATCATCATAAAAATGTAACAATCGAAGATGATATGTAACACAAATTAATGAATCATACAACCTCTAACTCATCAAACTGTCTCAACTTCCACGATAAGTCGACATAGAGGGCAGCTAGAATGAGTCTCGAACCACATGTCGACGCATTCCATATGAAACCTATGGCAACATCTCGGCAGTCTCCGCCCCTTGTCGCCCTCTCTAAACTCGATCAAGCAAATCGCACACTCCAGCTTCTCTTCTTGACTCAATCCAGGGTACACAAAGATCGGGAGAGAAGCAAGAACTTTGTGTTCGAGCTTATTATCATTGAGAGTACTGCTGACATGGATGACAGCAGTTATTCTGCGATTCCTCTGCTCATGGTGACAAGTGTGGCGAATGTAGTAGCAGACGACGATGAACACCAACACCAAGAAAGCAAGCAGGCATGCAAATGTAATCTTCCATTCCTTGGTGAAAAGGTCGTTATGGATGAGGCTCGGAGAATTGAAGGAGCTATTGTTCATGATTGTGTTGAAATGTGCATAATTTGGTGAGTTTTTAAGTGGTTGTTGTTGGTGGGGGTGGTGTTGTCTATGGGTGCAAGTAATGTTTGTGGAGTGAAAGAGATTGGCTAACGAATTTGAATGGAGTTTATATATAAGACGCCGGCGTGCGCGTTGAAGTCAGGTTGTTAGCCCAACTCCCAAGTTTCCATTTTGGACTATGTCGTGGATTAACGAACTTTAATTTGGGTAATTATATGCCATTTTGACCTTGATAAAAAGGAGTTATAGAAATGCATCTGAAGTAACAGGCTAAAAGTCGAGAATTATGAAATTCATCAATAAGAATTTAATGAACAATCTGAAAGCACATATGAGTAACTATCACCGCATATACAAAAATAGTAGTGAAAGTGATGTTGGGGATTGACAATCTCTGATTCCGACCTGTTCATACCAGGAAAATATTTACATGCATGAAGAAGAACCGAGATTTATGTAATGGTTCAGTCGACCAAGATCGACCTATATCCACGGGACATAATACGAGAAATCCACTATGTATGAGATGGAATATTACAAGAGGAATTATTCATCTCTCAATCTCTCAACCTCACATAAAATACATAGTCACTAACTCATATCCTCTCTCCAAAGATCCAATCCCATCCCAAAAGGTTATCCCTCTCACGCATAAAACAAACTTATATAGCGCAATGACAATAAACTTTAGCACTAACTTGGTCCAAAGGTCCACCAGGCTCAAAGACCCACTAAATACTAAACAGATACGAGACAGATCTCAAAACTAATGAGAAAACACATACCAAACAAAACAATAGAACTTACAGAATAATAAACTATAAGAAGGCTTAGAAAGTATAGGTATACGGATGAACTTCATCGATCAACTTTCCCACCAGTCTGCCTCTGTTCATTCGTCTCATCGTGGATGCCTCCCAATGATATCACAAACGCTTTCGGTGCATGCTATCGTCCGAGAATCAACAATCCTTATCTAATTGCTAAATCAACCTACCTGTTCACTTTCTATCTGCTCTTACAAGGTTGGAACACCATAATTGAATTAGTAATGCACATTTAGCACAGTTGAAAATAGCAAGATGTCTAATTATTAAATATTATATTGTGGCGAGAACATTTTCATTTCTTAATCAGAACCATCCTATAAAATGTATGCAATTGACCAACCATTAACCCGTGATTATTCAACCAAACCCGAGTGCCCGTTGAGCATAGGGTCAAAGACGGCTTTAGGGGTTTAAGTCTAATCTTAAATTCCCAAATAGATTAATTGGATCAATGGATTAATAAACCTTGTTGAGAATAGAATTAGTTAACTCTCATTTAGAGGGATTAAGGTCCAGTTTCATATTGCTTTTTTTCAGATGCTTCTGCTTATTTTTTTCAAGAAGAAGCCAATAGTTGTGTTTGGTGAGAACTTTTGATATGTTTATTGACATTACTTCTACTTTTAAGAGGGTGCTTTTAAAAGCAGTCTTAGGATGCTTTTAAAAGTAGCTTATGCTTTTTAGTTTATATACCATATATATATATTATCTTTTAATGATGATCCTTAAGCACAGCTTGTACCAAACATCTTAACTATTTTTTAATTAGCTTTTAATATTTCATTATCAAACTGCTATTTTCAAGATCTTATATAAATTGCTTCTATAAGCAACTTTTATAAGCAACTTATTATAAACTCCAACAATATCGGTGGCCCTAATTAATCCACGTGAGGAGTAGATTAAGATTTATTCCTCCTCCTCATGTGGGGTTAGGAGATGAATTTTCATGGAAAAAATCTTGTAAGATATTTATAGTAATTGTTTAGGATTTCTTTTACTAACTACTTTAGGATATCTATAACAACTATTCTAGAGGAAAACTTTGTCAAAATGGAAAATTTATAACAATATTACTAAGAAAATTGTTTTTACCTTGAATAATGGGTTTTCTATTATGATTAATTAGTAATAAAAATCCTTTAAATGTTTTGTTAGATCAATATCTCTTTTAACATTTAAATTTATGCTAAATTGATAATTCATTTTACAATAGAAATTATTTTAATTTTATCTCTATATAAGTACATAAAATACAATTTTTTCTAATTTAAATTGATTTTATTAGACTTCCTAGCCATCATTTATTTAAATAATATATAAATAATATATCTTATTGTTCAGATGAATGCAAGTTCTAACTGGATTTAGTTTCTTGTGATCATTATTAGTAAACTATCCTACTTTCAATAAGACTTAAATTGGTATTTTCTAAAAAATTATTAACCTCCTTAAGCATTCTTTATTTTATAATAACATAGTAGTTAAAGATGGTGACTAGTCAATTGGGTTTTGCTAGTTGCGATTTCCTTCCGATGTGGAGAAGATCCATGGAACTGACGCTTTCATTCGGGGATACATTGCATGTCTTAAGTCTGGGTGCAAAATAGTGGATCACAAGGTGTGGGAGTCAACTGCAACTCACTAGAGTAGAAACTGCCCACAAGGACAGTTGGTTGTGAGGCTTTAGACTTTCGACTGCCTACTTTGCTATCACTACACATCCTCTCAGAACCACCCACCGCAAAAGCATCGCGATGCGCCGGTGGTTCTCGAAATACTAAGTTGGGGACAATTTACTAAATTCCCTTTAGCATTCTTGGACCGCCAATCACCACAGATGATGATTCTAATAGGAACAGTACTCCTTTGCTATATGGCAATTGCTTATGGGATCTCGGACAATCGGCTAATACTGTTAACTATAGCAGGCAGTTCTTAAGAAAACTAGATTCCTAATTTGTTTAGGACATGATGTTTTGGATTGCATAGAAAAAACTTATATATTAGGGTTTCCATTGGATTAGAAAACATCCAAGATGATAGAATAAACCAAGAGAAATGAGAGGAGCAGGAAGGAGGATATTATGACAGTTCTTTCATGCGGTTTCAACGATCAATCTTTTGTCGGCCTTCATTTTTACTTTGTGTAATCCTATTTACTCTAGGGTTTTGGGTTATTGCATGTTCAAGTTGTTGGTAAGGTAGAAAATTCACTAGGCTTGTAAAGAATTCAACATAATCGAAGTTCTTTCATTGCTCACGATTAGATTCGGACCCCCTTTAATAGCTAAAAAATCAAGTTCTAAAAATATGTTGCAAGTTTACAACAATCATTGTAATACCCACAATGTAGATCCACAAGTAAGGTGTGTTTTAGAAAGATCTCCTAGTGAGGTTTTTGATGAGAGGTTTTAAGAAAATGGTTTGAGATAGGTTTTGGTTGAATAAAAAGAAAAGAAGAAAACTAGAGAGAGAAGAGGGAGCTAAAACAATTAAAAGAAAATATCTAGAGAGAAAATGAGAAGAAGAAATCTAAAACCAAAAATAAAACAAACAACTAGAGATAAAAGACGGAGAAATTAGGAGAAAGAAACAAGAAATAGGAATAAGAGAAAGCAACTAATTAATTAAGAGAAAAGAGATGCAAATGTAAGAAACTAAAATTTTAGGATTGAATTATTAGATAGTTATTACTTAGAATTAGAAACACTCTCTTTTATTTTTATATATTACTTAGATCTAATAGGCATAAACTATGACTCTACTGAAAGAAAGTATAGCCTATCAAATTATAATCTAAGCAATATTTAGATTTCATGAATAGAAATAACCAAATTAAATAGTAATTCTAGAATATTAAAAAAAGCATATGTTATCAAACTATTTTTTAAAAAGCATAACCTATCAATTCAAATTATTCTACCAATTATTATTTAATTGATTATACTAAGCATGAACATTAAAGCATAAAGAGAACGATTCTAAAACTAATTAATAACTACACTAGCTTCATCTAATCTTAAATATCCTAAGAAATTTAGCTACTCATATTAATTCCTAACTTGTTTGTAATAAAAGAAAACATGAAATAAAAGCAAGAATTTAAAGCTAGAAATTAAATCTATCCTAAGAGACTAATTAAACATGAAAGAAAGCATGAATTAAAAGCATGAATCAAAAAATATGAAATAAAAGAAAATACTCACAAAGATGTGAGCTTTCTCTAAGAGATGAAGCTTCAAAAGATCTTCAAGAAATCTTCATATCTTGAAGCAATCTTCAAGAATTTTAAGAGGAATTTTGAAGAGGAAAATTTTCTTTTATTGTAAAAACTAAGTTTTTATGAGGTTAAAAGGCCACAAATTTGACCCTTCATAAAAAGATCTACAAAAATTGGCATGCCATCACCCTGAACACTACACCTCCCCTACCCCACCCCCATCTAAAAAAAACTAATTTATAGCGTACAAAATTCTCTCTCAGGCATCGAAATTAGACTTAATCTCCAAGGAATAATTCTCAGTCATAGATTGAGTTTGTTGTAGTTTGTTATTTACTCATCAATGAGTTCATCGATAGGCTTATTGATGAGTATATAAAAGACTCGACTCTGAGTTGACTTTTTAACTTTTCGTCATCTTGGATCCCAAGTCTTTTTTTTTGGGCTTCTTTAGGCTTTCTTTGGCTTCTCTTTATTCAACATTTATTTCTTGAAAATTTATTGAAAATACCCGAGTATCAATTAAAAATATGCAAAAATATAGATAAATGATGGTGTAAAATTGCAATAAAATGTGTTAAACCTTCGTTTGGGAGTTTTTTTGAGAAGTTAAAGGATGAAAGGGAAGGTGAAATTTGGTAAGATTTTCCTCCCTCAAATTGGGCAATAGAGGGAGTAAAGAAAATCAATGTAAAATTTTACAAAATGGAGAGATAATTTTATGTTTATAATTTATTAGATGACAAAATGTCTTAATAATATGTAAGGGTATTTATGTAACTTTATATATATTCACTTCACTTACCTCCCCTTTATTAGAACTCCCAAACGTAAATTAAGTTTACTTTCGTTCTTCTTACTAAACTCCCTAATAATATTTTATCTTTTCACTCTCCTTTTCTATCTTTCCTTTCTTTCCTTTCTACTATTTAACTTCCCTTCCCGTCCACCAGTAAACTCCCAAACGAAACGAAGCATTAGGGTTTCTCGCGCAAAGGCTTTTCTTTGTTAAAGAGCATTTATCTGCTTATGTGGATCCGCGTGATTTGGGAGGGGGTCTGTATTATTGTCAGGATCCCTAACCGGTTATCGGGCTACTGCAGTAAGAAAGGGCTGTAATTAGGCCTAAATATCTTAATTTCACGCCAATATCCTGGGCTGCCCTACTGATATCATGGGCTCCAATGCGCAAATCTGAAGTAAGTATTCGGATGGCCCGTATACGTGTCTCAGTCAAAACCAGTTTTGTCCGTACGTTCCTTCTCTTTGCACAGAAACCAAGCGCCAAAATTTGAACTTGTCCTGCAACTCTAACTTAGATAGCTTAATTATCGATCCCCATCTTAACTTCAATCTAAGTCCAATTACAACCACTAATAAAAAAGAAGCTAAATTTACAATCCTTAACTTCGGAGTAATTTAATCTCCACTATTTCTGTCACAAGCGACTCTACGGCTAAGAATTTACTTAATCCACCTATAAACTCCCACACGCATTTCGCCTTCATAACGAAATTCCACTCTCATGAAAATGATGGGCCGGTTAAACTAAAATTCCCCAGGTTCAATTACCGGCCAGCCGGCCCAATCCATTCATTTTTTTAATAAAAAAGATAATGAGTGTACCAATCAAATTCTCGCATGAAGCCTATTTATACTCAACACTCTTGCATTTCTCTTTAACAAATTAAGTATAACACATAGCCACTAGGCAAGCTATATATGGATTCCTCAAACATGAAGGCTATCATACTGATCTCGCTCCTTCTGAGCGCATTCGCATTCAACGTGGACGGCAAAGCCTCATGCAACGGAAAGAGGTTCAAGGACAACAACGCCCTCGCTGAGCGCATTGAGTCGATCCTGAGCCTCGTACAGTTCCAGGCGAAGAACGCCATCGGCAAAACAGTCGCTAAAAGCCTGCAGGAGCCTACAGTCTCAGGCAAAGGCAGATGCTCGAACAAGTTGTCGGAAAAACAATGTGAGTCGTGCATGGATGATGCGATTAAGGATATTAGGAGAGGTTGCAAGAATGCGTTTGCTGCGAGTGTTTCTGGTGCAAAGTGCTCTATCAGCTACAAAACAGGGTAGGATTGAGCGAGGATGGTTTTTACTTTCGGTGTGTGGATCTTGATATGAGGTTAATTTTGTGTGTTTTCTGTGTTTCGGTTGTCTGTGTTTTAAGTTTGTAGGCTTGATGGGATTGTCATGTGTGTTCCAGGAATTTGCTTTGAGATTGTGTTACTTATCTTCTGTAACTTCTTTGGATGGACATTCCTTTCCAATATATATGATATGATATGCTATTTGGGTTTGATTGGTTGATATAACTATTGTTGGAAATAAGATGTAGGTTAAATAGGTAATTTTCAAAATTATGAAATCGATGTAGCAGAAATAACGCTTTCGTTTATTACAAAAATTTACAGAATAGTTGAAATAGTGTTTCTTCGTCTTTATTTACTTTTTCTGTTTGGATATTTTTTATGTCAAATGCTTAACAGTGAGATTTAGGATTGATTTTAAAGAGCTTAGGGTTCTTTGATCTCCTTTGATGGCTGATCTCCTGATAGGAAGAAAGTCATGCACATATGCAACACGTTAGAAGATCGAAGTTGGGTTCTCCGGTGATTCTTCCGATGATCAAGTTAGTTATGATCTGAAGGGGAGAAAGGAACTGATATGGTTCTCTAAGTATGCAGAAATTACGTACTTTTAGTCAGTAGGCGATGTGCCTATTTATATTGAGCTGACGAGGGTATTTATGTAATTTTGGCCGAGTCCATGCAGTCAGCTTATTCGGCTAAGACTTTACATGTGTCGGCTGTGAGCGGCATGAGTCACCCTTGTGATTAATGCAACGGTGATAGGGGGAGTAAGGTGCTGACAAGGTCCGATGAGTCATTAAGACTTTCGGGGGGATGTAATCATGACTCAAATTGTATATTTAATGTGATTGGCTGTCGGCGAGGGGTTCGAGAATGACCGCCTTCCGTCTCGGCTTTGCGAGAGGGGCGAGAAAAGATACCTTTCGTCTCGACCCTCGAGGGAGACGAGAAGGGATGTCTTTCGTCTTGGCCTTCGAGGAAGACGAAGTCGGGTATCCGGTCGAAGCCTGTGTAGTCCGCTTGAGACACGGGTCGCCTGAATCATTAACACCTAATTATTTCTATGGCACAACCGATATCAATTACGAATATTTTTAGACAAAAAGAAATATGATCTTTCAAGAATTTATTTAGAAGTGGAGAATATCCATGTAATAAAAAAAATCTAATTTTATTCATTATCTGAGGTACTTCTAAGCCTCGAGGGCTAGAAAAAGATTTAAGAAGTAACGATGAAACATATGTGTCAGATTCAGATCCTCTCCATTTATGTGGTAACAGGAGAGAATCCAATTACACCAATGCGCATCATTCATTTTAAATTCAATTGGGATGAGATTTTAGATTGGATTTTCAATATTGTAATAGAGGTTTTCATATTAATGGTTTTCAGGACAAAGTAGTTTTTAAAACAATAGTGGAAGTTTTATGTGGTTTAATCTCACCCCCTTGAAATTAAAATAGATGGTACACATTGAGGTAATTCGACCCTCTCAAATTACGGTCTAATTGGAGAGGATGCGGATCCTATAGGTATTACATGCGTATTTAAGGAAGCACTGAAAATAATTTTTTGATAGAAATAAATAAACTTTGTTGCTCACAAGTAGCATAAGTAGCTATTTTTTCTTTATATAAGCTATTTCATAACTACTGTCGTGCAAATAAATAGACCCTTGTTAGTTGTATTGCTTTCATGTTACTTTTCTTCATGCATGAACTGGATGCGTCGAAGAGAACAGAGAAAAAAGATTGAAAATTATTTCATTGATACATACGTTGACTTATATATACACATAGCGCTATAAACAGAAAACTAAATTGATCCCTACTCACTAACACATCCACGTATCTCTTGTCACATCAATTATAATTTCTTGACATATTTAACCAGCAAAATAAAAATGTGCGGGGAGATGATTAAGGAGCTTTCCTTTCCTATAGGTCAACATAATATTTTCAATATTTCCCATCAAACTGGGGAGAATGAAGCATAGAGATTAATCCAAATTCAATATGACATGAAAAGGATTGAATAATTTTGGTGAAAGTGCTTTTGTAAAGATATGAGCTAGCTGAGCGCTAGAGAAATTATGAGAAAGAGATACTATCTTCTTGTGAACCTCATCTCTGACATTGTGGTAGTCAACATCAAATTTAGAGTAAAAGTAGCAATTAGAGAGATTAATGTGAAACTAACTTATGAGGTTAATTGGGGGACCTAATAGCAATTTCAATGCTTTGAGGAACTAATTTCAAAAATAAATAAAGAATTATGGAATCTCATAGCAATTTCTAAGACTTGAGGGACTAATTTCAAAATATGAAAGATTTACGGGCTTAATACAAAAAACCTTAATTGTAATTAATTCTTCATAAGTTAAAACTACTAGGTGTGGGCTTGAATTTTGGGCCTTGGGCCTTAGATAGGTAGACCTGACCTAAATTAAAGGAACTTAATGGACCAGTTGGTCAGACTTTGCATCATGAACTCCGCATTCGAGTTCTGCCACATGGAAGTTTGCATAGACTCTCCTTGTATGTAGCCGTGTGGGAAGTGCTCCTGCAAGTTAGAGACACTTTCTAGTCATATATGATAAATTTATAACAATTTTTATGCTAAAAGTTAATTAAACTTTGTGGAACTAAATGCTAGTTTATGGGTTTTCCTGCCTACCTTTAGTAAGTAGTGAAATTAAGAAAATGATATCAGTAAATTAATACCATCACAAATCAGAGTTGGGGTGCTATGAAAAATAAAAGAGTTTGGATTAGTTGAAATTTATATTAGTTTTATTAGGATTTGAATTTCTCTGTTAGCAAAAAATAATAAAGAGATCATTATTTTTATCACCGTAGTGATTTGTTTTATATATATATATATATATATATATATATATATATATATATATATATATATATGGAACTTAAGACAAGATAATTTTATGTATTTAGATATATTATTTAACCCATGTGAATGGGGTCCCCACATTCACACTGGGTTAGAATTGATGTGAATGCAACACCTCACTACCACGCAGCCAGACAAGCTCCTCCATATATATATATATATATATATATATATATATATATATATATATATATATATATATATATATATATATATATATATATATATACACACACACACACACACACACACACACACACAACATTATGCATGCAATGCAACGCGTTAAATACCATGGTTAAGTATATTTTGTTTATTTCCTTACTAAAATTTGATGTGTACTGGTTATAAGTTTTGAAGTTTTAGGGTTTGTTTCTTTTGCAATTTTTAACTTTTGAGGGAGTTTTTATAATTTTATAACTTTGAGGTTATTTTTTACAAATTATAAATTTGCAGGAGCCTGATGGTAAGCTCTTGAATTCATCTATGTTGTTTGCAAGTTTTGAATTTTTTCAGGGTGCTTTTTTATAATTTAAACTTTTGAGGTGTTTCTATAACTTTTGAAACGTTGAGGGTGTTAATTGCAAATTTTACATTCTTAGGGGGTTGGTGTTTATTTTCAAATTTCATATTTGTTGTTTTAAGTTTTAAGAGGTATTTTGTGTAATTTTTGAAACTTTTTGGGTTTTTTTTGTAATACTTCATGTATTATATTCAATTAAAATTTGTTTAACCAGACTATGCACTGAAAACCTGAACTCATGTAGCGATAAAAAGGAATATTTCAAATCCGCATTAAATTCATGGTCAGAAAAATTCGAACATGGGTTGCTCTGATATCATCTTAATTTAAGTCCTCTAACTATTAGACCAAAACTCCAAAGTTATGATGATGATCGAGAATTACAGTTTTATATTGATTCTAACATTTACCCTATAGTGCTATGCACTTAAATGAAAATATAACGAAATAGTAAGTTTGATTCTCCCCCTAAATTTATAGAAAAATGGGTACGACTTACCATAAATTAATAATTTTTCTGCTCGAGGTTCTTGAAGACATCATGGAATTATTTATGGATCAACTACACTTCGGTATACATACATAGATCCTAGATTCCTGTGCATTTACATGATAATTCAGAGATTACTAATTGTCAATTAAAAGGACGATCTTACAGTCTGACAGCATATTAACACCGTCTGTTTTTTCCCCTCTTTCTTTCTTGCGTTCTGAGGCAAAGTTTTTGTTGACAATTCATGAGAAATGATCCAGCAGTTTTACTTTTTACCATAAAAAATAATTTGAAATTTATAATTCAACTAGAATTATTCTATTTTGTTTTAGGACATGTTTAGTTCGCTAGAAAAGGGGTGGAAATCCTCGGAAAGGATCTAACATAGTCATAACTTGTCAGAAAAATAGAAAAATAGCAAAACCATATTCCTAAAACCATGTTTGTTACTCCCAAAAAAAATGTTTTCTTGAAATCCCTTGACACATCATAATTTAAGGAAATCCCAATTCTGAGCTTTTGCTTGGAAGCTAGAAGGGGGGTGTTTTATTAATAAAAAATTTGGAGAGAGAGATTTGGGGTTTCTCGAGGAAAATACTAATTAAAAAAGAGAAGATTTGTTTTCTAAATTTGTGCAATCCCTTTTTTTCGGAAACAAACTTATGACAGTTGGCAACAAAGGATTATAATCTTGTTGTTGTTGTTATTGTTGTTAACAAATGCAAAAATGCTTTTCCAGAAAATATATGGAAACCTCTAAAAATATTTTCTGACTCAAAAAGAGTTTTATATAATTTTAGGAAACAAACCAAACAGGTCTTGGTTGGTTGAAAAGTTGAAGAAAAGGCCCAAAAGGAAACTAACACCAAAAAAAATCCCCCAAAAAGTGCCACTTTACTTCAATTTTGATGTTTACATTGCAAAAAAAGAAGAGGAAAGAGGAAAGGAAAATGTGTCACGTCATGATAAAGAAAAACTTGGTTTCCTCTATAAAGACTCCAATTTCACCGGAAACCTAATATTTACGGAATAAAAAAATTCCACCTAGAGTTGAAATTAGTCCCCAATTAATAAAAATTAAAACGCATCCCCTAACATGTCATATATTAATATTAGTCCCCAATTAATAAAAATTTTAAATTAGTCCCTCAAATATTTAACCATTTTACAAATTACTACCTCAAATTTAAAACTTGTCCCACAAATCTTTTAACATTTTGATATTACTCCCTCAAATGTTCATATTTTGAAATTAGTCCCTCAAATCTTTAAATATTTTGCAAATTACTAGTAGCCCTTCAAATCTTTAAACATTTTGAACTTACTCCCGCAAATGTTCATATTTTGAAATTAGTCCCTCAAATATTTAAACATTTTGCAAATTACTGCCTCAAATAGCAGTAAGATTTATCGTTGCGAGCAAATTTTATGTGATGGTGGGTATGTTCACCACACAATTTATGTTGGCAATAATTTTTTCCTATGTGAGTGGTAAGCACACTATGGTGATCACAGCCTTGGTTTCTTCTTTTTTTAATTTGAACCAAACTAAGAAAAATGAGGAAATCTATTCACACATCAATTGCTTTCTTCCTTTTTAAGTTGAACAAACTAAGGAAAGTGGTGGAAATTACTTATACCCTTGTTTTCTAATGAAACAAATACAAGAGACACTTTTTCGTGAAAGTGGAGTAAACACCAAAAAGTGAAGGAAACATGTTTCTGTTGGATGTGAGATACAAGATAGAGGAGGGGTGAATAGGGTTGCCTACTATTTTTTGATATACACAGAATAAGCGGAAATAATAATAATAATAATCAACAAACAATAAGCAATGCAATAATCACAAGAATAATCACAACCAGAATAGACGAGATTTTATAGTGGTTCAGAAAAATAATCCTACATCCACTTGTCTTCTCGCGAAGGGGCTTCCTAACTATGTGAAAGATCTCCTGAATCACTACCAGATTCAGTACACTTACAATACCGAAACCCTAGTTTCTCCTAA
The DNA here is from genome assembly GCA_012295165.1 of Asparagus setaceus. Lineage (NCBI taxonomy): Eukaryota > Viridiplantae > Streptophyta > Magnoliopsida > Asparagales > Asparagaceae > Asparagus > Asparagus setaceus. Next base: position 70,676,284 of record CM022702.1, read on the forward strand.
ACTAGTCGTCTAACATAAACTCTTCACACACGAGTATCCCTTGCCCATGACCAATTCCTCAATTCAACCTCGACTTGAGTACGCCATAAACTCTCAATTCACCCCGGCTTAAGTACGCCGTAAAAACAAGTTTAAATCAATAAAATTAATAACAATTAAGCACAACTAAAAAGATCTTGCAGCCTTTTGATTATGCAAAATATTCTCCCAATAATTAAAGCGTAGATCTGGAAGAACGATGATAGAATTGAGATCCAAATGCAGACTCGAAAGAGATGATCAGATGATGAAGAATGACATCGAGGATACTTTCTGAGAAGCATGACTAAGATTAATTACCTATGTTGAAACCCTAGCTCTCTCTCTTCTCCTCTTTCTTTTTCTCTTTGATTTAGGTCAGGAACCCTTCGAAAATTATTAGGAAAGAGCATATATGCCCCTGACAATGAACTGTTCGATTGAGTCCAAAATAAAATAAAAATCATAAATCTAGTGATCAATCATCGATGGTTGAACTTAACCATCAATTGTCAAGTTGTCACCATTGATGGCTAAGTTGTAACCATCGATAATCTGAACCTCTCTGGACGTTTTGTCATGCCCCCGGCCGGCGAACCCGTTGGCGCAATGTAAGCCGTGGGACCCACCGAGTGTAACGTATTGTTTGGCTCAATCCACTACCAAAATCGATTAGCTGATGTTACACTTGAGTCTTGAGCTTACCTATTTAAGCCACACAACTTTTCACACTTTTCCGATGTGGGACTAAATTAGGGGTCTCACAATCACCACACCTTACAAAGGCGACGTTCTCGTCGCGACATGACAATTGGCACATCCTAGTATCGCCAGGCGATGTGGACTCTAGAGGTGGCTCCTACGGGCTCTAGAGGTGGCTCTCACCGCCCTCACGCGGTGTAGCACTTAACCCTGCATAGCACTTAGCTCCACATTTCTGGCTGGCAACTGCTCTGATACCATTTATCACGCCCCAGGCCAGCGAGCCCGTTGGCGCGGTATAAGCCGTGGGACCCACCGAGTGTAACGCATTGTTTGGCTCAATCTACTGCCAAAATCGACTAGCCAATATTACACTTGAGTCTTGGGCTTACCTATTTAAGCCACACAACTTTTCACACTCTTCCCGATGTGGGACTAAATTGGGGGTCTCACACGTTTCCATCATCGATGGTTGATATGACCATCGATGGTCTATAGATAAGATCGAGAGATTTTCAAAAAGTTATTATAATAGCAATTCCGATAAACGAGTCAAAAATTATGGCTCGTGCAAGTTTCAGCATCGGTGTATATTTCCAACCTGCGGCTGACTGTTTCGACGTTGTCTCGCTAAAATATTCATTTCTCTAGCTATACATCTTGGAATTGAGTTTCGTTTATTCCTGTGGATTCGTGAAAAAGAGGAGGACACTCTCATATGCTCAAAATTGATTTTCAATTTTGATATTTTTCCAGAATTAACTGTGATGAACTTATTGCTTTGCTCTATTCACTTTCAAAACTTGATTCTAACTTTTTGTAACATGTATACAATATGTGAAATATATATTAGACAATATGAATATTTGTTATTCATTAAACTAAGTCGGTCCTTATTGGAAACCCTAGAACTAACCATGAAGGTCTTCGGACTATTGACAATGACTATGAGACGCGTTTCCCCAAAGTAGAAATCATGTGAACCTGTTTCAACCAGCTCATGTTTGTTGTTACCACAAAGAAGTTTAGGTCCTTCCTCGAAACTGCTTTAGTCGTTGTTTCTCTAAACTCTCCTAGTACACCAGACCTTATCTCTTCCACTCACTTGTCGTGTCCTCATGATCCCCAGACTCGATCGAGATTCAGATTCTATACGTAAGGACCTTCTTTAAAAATGAAAATCATATAGGATCCCTCTAATAGAGTATACATCCGCGAAAGAAGCATGATGTACGTGCACTGGCCGAGTCAGAATTTTGTTGGTTGTGTTCTCATGTTATATATCATGGTTATATTTAGAATCTGCTTGTAGCCCTGATGGTCATGAGACTAATCGAGGGCGACGGACTAGCCTGATGATGATATGTGTTAAGTGTTAGCATCTGAACAATACCGTGCAACATTTAATGCAAGTACGGCGGTGTTGGGTCCGTGACATGGATTAGTTTCGCGATATAGGCAAATTTCAACCTATAAACAGGGCCTCTTCTTCAACATTGGGGTTCTCTCTTGCCTTCTTCTTAGTCCAGTGATTATCACATTTTAATTACATTTTTATACTCTCATTACCTATTTTATATGAATAAAGATATTACTAATAATTATTTTTATCTTATTTTGCAGGCTAATAAAGAAATAATGAATAAAAGCACAAATGACTCAAATTCTCTGAATTTCTACCAATTTTTGAAGCCCAAATCTGAAGATAAACGAAGGCCCAATATACCAAAGTGATCCAAGAGAAATTCGTGAAGAAAAATAAAGAAAAGACAAATTCGGTTGGAAACCAACCCGATTCGATCATTTGGTTCATATGATTCAATTAATGGCTGATTTCTCTTCCTTGGTGGCCAAGTTTGATCCAATGGTTCACATCAACTCCGCTGGGCTATAAATAGGGGTGAAATCTGAGGGTTTTGAGTGTGAATTATTTTGTAAAAACTCTATTTGGAGAGGAGGGTTACTCTTAATTGAGAAGACCTTCCAAAAATTATAACTTTTGTTACACAATAAATAAAATTTTTCACCCCTTCAATTTCTTTTCTCTTCTTCTTATCCAAGGACCAAAAGGAGGATGAGATAAAGATCAGGAGTTGTTGGTTTCTCTTTTATTTTTTTTTCATTTCTTGTTCATTTATATGCTTTGTAGTTTAGATTTACTTTCATGCAATGTCTTTAATTCTTGTATTTACTTTCTAGCATAGATTTTTCTTTTCTTTAATTCACCTTGAGGTTAGAACCCTCTAGGAAATTACCCTTTTCTAAGTGTGGAGCTAATATTTGTGGGATCCCTAGAGATTGTTTGAAACTACCTAACAAATCCAACTTATTCCCATAAGATTGAGATAAGCTAAGTGGATGTACTCTAGATTCCTCATATCTTTAATTAATCCTCCATACTTTACCTTCTTTATTTTCCTCTTATCCTTGCTTTTCATTTGTTTGTTATTTTTCTTTATTCTTGATTCTTGATTTCATTGATTTTTACTTCTCTCTCAATCTCATATTCCTCCATGTGCATATAATCTCAAACCTAGCTTTGTTATTATGTGCATATAACCACAACCACATTCTCAACTTTATTTTCTCCTCGTTTGCACATAATTCACATTCACTCTTCTAATCTCTCCACATCTACATTCACATTATTTACCACTCCTAATTTGTCACGCACAATATAAGAACCAATATTGATCAAAACTCATACTTTCACGTTCCTCGTGGGATCGATAACTTTTTATACTATAACTTGGTAAGTTGTATACTTGCAACTTAGGAGGTAATCATTTATTTCCCATCAAGTTTTTGGCGCCGTTGCCGGGGAACAATGCATAAGTAGGATTTTGATTAACTTTGGTTCCTTAACTTGTGTGTTTTTCTTTTGTGAAGGAATTTGGAACTTGAAGATTAAGAGTTGAAGAATCAAGATTGAAGATTTGCCTCCAACGAGGCTTGGATAGCGATTGCGTGGGTAACTCTTCTTTCTAGTATTCTCAATTCCACCCTTTAGATAGTTCATTCACATTAGAGACAATTAGGATAAAAAAAATAAAAAAAATAAAGAGAGAAAAAAAAGATTTTACCTTTGTCGACCCTAATAAACTTCATTTCTTTAATTGTCGACCATAATAAAGAAATAAAAAGATTTTTATTTTTGCATCCTTTTTAGTTGCTTTTAATTCCTAGAGTCGCATTTCATATAATAGTAGGAATTCACTAAGTGATTTGAGCATCTTGATTTGGCACACACTTGAAAATATCTTAAGAGCAAAACCCCCTAATCAAGATAAGGTGAGGGATTTCATCACCCTTTTCTTAGCCCAAAAATCACTAATTCCTCACTACACATACCCAAGCCTCTTAAAATTGATTAGACGTTGGCCACTAAGGATTCGAGCTCATTAAGGATCAAGAAATCCTTAAGTGAACCGGTCCAAATTTATTTGGATTAATTGGTGTTTAAGGCAAGGTTTAGGGGTTGCGTAAGGCGCTCCGCAAGGAAAGAGGTACTTAATTGATCTTTGATCTCCCTCTAGTACTATTCTTACCTGGCTAATTACCTGAGTAAACTTTAATCTTTTCACTAAGGGAATTTTTGGTTAGGAGCTGGTCTAAGTCAAGTTTAGGCTTGACCCTAGAGTTAGGGTGATTGAAAAGTGATTGCCTTGATTTGCTTTTAGTTAGTTTTTCCTTTTTCTTTTTTCTCATCATCTTCCTAACTTTTTCATTAAAAAAATTGATTTTGGTGTATGCAAACTTGGGTTAGGGATAATACCAATCGTTTAATTCGTTTTGATCCATCTATTGAACCAAACGAAATGGCCAATACCAACCCACCTGTTCTTCAAGATGTTTGTTACCCCACTAGAAATGTAATACCCTCTTGCATAAAACTCCCCGAGGTTAATGGAGCAAATTTCGAACTTAGACCCATTTTATTAATATGCTTCCCAAGTTCCTAGCAGTAGAAACCGAAGACGCTTACATTTTCATCTCCGAATTTGAAGAAGTTTGCCTCATGATCAAGATGAGGGACTTAACCGAAGATGCGATCAAACTCCGATTTATTCCATTTGCCCTTAAGGATAAAGCCAAAAAATGGCTGTATAGCTTGCCCACAGATTCCATCTCAACTTGGGGTGAATTTGTAAAAGTTTTTCTGAAAAATTTTTTTCCTATCCACAAAATGGTCAAGCTTAGAAACAGCATTCAAAATTTTAAAATTGTACCAGGAGAACCTTTTTGAAAGTATTTTGACAAATTTAAGGATCTTCTTATCCAATGTCCTCACCATGGCCTTGAAAAGTGGCGATTATGCCAAATTATTTACGAATGATTGGATTATTCTTCAAAAACTTTTTTAGAGTCAATGTGTCAAGGGGATTTCATGAAGAAAAATGCTGAGGAAGCTTGAGACTTTTTAGAGAGTTTATCCGAGAAAACCATACAGTAGGAATATTGTGATGATCGAGTTTCATCAGTTTTCCAACCAAAAACCAGTGGTCTTTCCTTAGAAACGATTATAGCCGCTGAAGCAAAGATGGCGACGATCATGCGTAGGTTAGAAGCTTTAGAAGTCAAAGAACATGCTCCCGCTCAAATCAATCAAGTTTCGACCTCAGGTTGTCATAACTGTCTGTCTCCATCTCATGTTTTAGAGGAATGTCCTCTTTTAGGACCCGGTCAGCCACTAGGTCAGGTAAACGCTGCATTCCAGCATCCCGAAAATGATCCATTCTCTCCAACTTACAATCCATGTTGGAGAAATCACCCAAATCTTGCATGGAACCAGGGAAACTTCTCCGGTAACCAAACTTTCACTCCCTCTTCAAACCATCAATTTCCTAGGGGAAACACATTTCCTTCTCAAAATAATTTCCAACAACCAAATCTGTCATATCAGTCTCCTCATCACACTCCTCCGAATCCTGATCATGAAAAACATCTCGATGTTCTAGAAAAGAGAATAGAAACCATGATTAAGGCTTCTACACAAACCACCAACTTGTTGACTCAAACATCCAACACTTTGAATACCTTTATGCAATTAACCGGACAAATTCACTCAAGCCATAGCTAGATTAGAAACCCAACTTGGACAACTAGCTAGTGCTGTGAGTGAGAGAGAGAAAGGAATATTTCCGAGTCAACCCGTGCCCAACCCGAAGGACACGGGATCAAGTTCAACCTACCAAGCTCAAGTGAATGCAATCCATTCACTACGGTCAGATAAACAGGTCGATAATCAGGTTAGAATGCCTCCAAGTGAAACCCTTGCACCAGAATAAATTCTCTCTCCTTCTGATATCTCTACTCAGAAATTACACCCTTCTGATGACCCAGAACCTGAACCAGAACCAAAGTCTAATTTTGATCGGTTTAAACCAGTTGCTCCTTACCCAGATAGACTCAGGCCTAGGAAACACTCCCCTCAGGAGGAGAAAATTCCAGAAACTTTCAAGCAGGTTAAGGTCAATATTCCTCTCCTAGATATCATTGATCAAATTCCTTCTTATGCAAAATTTTTGAAGGAATTATGTACCAAAAAGAGGCAAATAAATATTCCAAAGAAAGTCTTTCTTGCTGCCAATATCACTGATATACTCTCAAAATTCGTACCTTTAAAACATAAAGATCTAGGTTGCCCTACCATCTCATGTATCATTGGTAATAGTTTCATTGATAAGGCACTCTTAGACTTAGGGGCCGTGTGTCATTTGCTCCCATTTTCTCCTACCAACAACTAGATGTACGGAGCTCAAACCAACCGTGATGCACCCTACAAGCTATCGATAGATCTGCCAAGGTCCCCATGGGTGAAATAACAGATGTTCTCGATTAAGGTTGGGGATTTCATCTTTCCTCAGATTTTATAGTTTTGAAAACACACCTGCTTCCAATCCCAAAGGACAAATACATGTTATCTTAGGAAGACCTTTCTTAGCCACTTCTAATGCTCTCATCAACTCAGAACCGTCAAATGAAGTCAGTTCTTTAAAAATTTGACTGCTGATCTCAACATTTTTAACCCAAAACCAACCGTGATAATCAATCAATGGAAATAAATTACATCCAGGAAAGCTTGATTGAAGAGATAGAAGAAGAAGAGAATAAATCAAACCTTAGTTTTGAGGAAATCTTTCATGAGGAGCTAGAAATCTTTAAAAATCGATTTGATTTTTCAAAACAAGGAAACTGTGTTGAATAAATGCCTCTTGAATGCAACATTCGAGGAACTCTTTTCGATGAGCTTAGATTTTTAAAACATCAACCAAAATGTCAAATTTTCATTAATCAAAAATCTAAGTTCAAAATGCATAACACCAATAATAGCTACCTTTATTTGTCGCAAAAATCATTGAAAACCTTGGAATTTTTAGAATTTAAGCACATCGCTGATTATATCATTTTGAAATTTTTAAATTTTGGGGTAGAATTTTCAGAATAAGGTAGGATTTAATGTAGAATGTGAGCTTCTCATGTTTTATCTTTTATTCTACATTTTTATTTTTGTCTCATAATAATAAAAAGAATTTATTCTTCTCTCATGTGAGAGTTTCTTGTTGTTCTTTATTTCAAAAAACAAAGAGAGAATAAATTTTGGCTTCATCCCTCATCTTGAAGGTATTTGCATTTTTATCTTTGTTCAAGCTAGCCTAACAAATGTAAGTGCTTCAGTTATTATCTGTTTTACTTTGTGCATATTAGAATTTGCATTGAGGACAATGCAAAATTTAGGTGTGGGTGGAATTAGTCATTTTTGCTTAGTCAATTTTCCTCTTTTTCTTACCATTTTTAATGTCATTTTTTCTCTCTTCAAAAAAAATAATAATAATAGTCACTTGCCAACTTAATAGAGTTGATTAATAATTAATCTATTTGATGGAATTTAAGTCTTTTAATTCTTAGTTAGTTCTATACTCAAGTTTACCTTTTATGATAACTCTAAATAAATTTCTTAAGAAATAATTTTCAAAGTAGTATACTTCACTTAAGTCTTAACTTAGATTTTAAAGTAATGAAATTTTTGCATGTCTAGCTTAGAGTTAAAAATAAATTTTCAAGTTGTCCTAATCTATATATCTTTCAAAATATATACATATACTCATATATAAATATATACATCAAATATATATAATGCAAAAAAATCTTGAACTTCAATGTGGTTCTATCTTATTAAGCCTAAATTGACTGACACTAAGCCCAATGAGTATTTTCATACTTAATGACCTAAGCCCACTTGGGTTGGGATATATTGGCCCAAACTCAGAATGGTCACTTAGAAAGCCCACAAAGTAGAACAAAATCACTATGGAATAAAGATTGTCAATATATATATATATATATATATATATATATATATATATATATATATATATATAATATATATATATAACAAATATATCTATATAGTTATATTTATATATTTTTGAAAAATAAATTGATTAAGAGACTTGAAAATTTATTGAAACAAAGAGCTAGCATGTTCTCTTCAAAACTTTTATTTTCTAAGTTAAACTTGGTTTTGTATAACTATAATGGAAGGATTTTCTTAAGAAAATTACATTGAGTTATGATAAAACGTTTTCTTGAGTATTAACCAACTTCATTTGGAATGGTTGAATATATCAAATGAATTAATTATTTCATTAACTTCTTTAAATTGGCAAGTTGATCGAAGTTTTATGGGTATATTCACCGCAAACCCCACCGTAGGCGTTGAAAATACTTACAAGATCCCCAAACCAACTCGCGACGGGAGTCGCGAATGACAACCCATCGATGATACGGACGTCGAATTGTTAAAACGCCAACCCGGCGCAAACCCACAGGCCACAAGCACGGCTTAAACCGAACTTGAAAGACGACGGATTCCAGATCGCTGAACCGAACGAACCAAGAGTTAGTCCCGGAACCAAATACGACGGAACCTAAGTCCGAGAAGGCCAAGAGTGAATAAAGTGGCCTAAGTCCTAAGACCGAGAAAACGACGGAAACAACGAAACGGCGACCTCGGCCAACTTGGCCGGGCCAATCCCTTTTGGCGAACCTCGCCATCCGGCGAGCCTCGCATTTTGGCGAACCTCGCTGGTGCTTAACCGGACGAACCTCGCCCGCGAACGTCAGATCTTCATGGACCGCCATTGGCGTAGCCTCAGGTTCATTTTATGAAACTACCGGTTTAACCTCGCTTTTCGGGCAACTCGCCATCCGGCGAGCCTCGCATTTTGACGAACCTTGTCTTCGGGAACCTCGGTTTGGCGAACCTCGAACTCATTCCGGCGAGCTCGTGATTTTGGCGAATCTGCTCGCGAACTCGGTTTGGCGAACTCGTGTTTGGCGAACTTCGCCACGAATTCTCGGCCAAGGAACGTCGACTTCGTGGACCTCGCCATTTGGCGAGCCTCGTGGTTCACTTGGCGGCCTCGCCATTTCTTGGCTAACCTCGGTTTCTCGGGCGAACGTTTCTCGACGAATCCCCGCTTCTAACGGGCAACGCCGTGACTTCTCGTGGACTCCTCGATTGGCGAGCTCGGTTCACTTCATGGCCTCGCCATTTCGGCGAACCTTGTTCTTTTGGCGAACGCCGTGACTTGGGCGACCTTTATTCAAGCCCTGTTCACATGGCCTCACCATTTCGCGAACCTTGCCTCTTCGCGAACTCGTTTTGGCGGACTCGCCATTTATGAAAGCCTGGTTCACTTGGCGGCTCTCAATTTCCTCATGGTCCTCGCTTTCCGCTAATCCTCGTGATTCGCAAGAACCGCGCTTTTGACGTAATCCTCGCTTTTTGGCTTAACTCACATTGGCTGAGCCTTGTTCACTTGGCAAAGCTCGCTCATTTTGGCGAACCTCGGTTCTCGCTGCAAACCTGTTCATTCAGTGAACCTCGTGACGGCGAACCTCGGTTCATCTTGGCGAACCTCGCCTTTGACGAACCTCAGATTCGTTTGAACCCGGCCAGGCACTCGCCAACTAAGCCGAGGCACCTCTGCCAACCCCCACTTGTATAAATAGGGGGATCTTCTTGGTCCTGCGATTTGGAGGCGGATTTTGAAGCTGCCGGACTTTGGAGGGTCCGACTTTATGCATTTTCGAAGGCTTCCGGACTTGAGGGCGGATTATTTCTTTGGGATTTTGGGATTTTCCTTCGACCCTACCGCGAGATCCACGAGCCGCCGACGCGACGCCCGAAAGCACCGGCGAGCACAAGTTTAGTCGACGCCGATCTACAAGCGGAAGGTAATCAATTCGGTCGAACCACGATACCCTCTAGATTAAGCATCGCCTTAATCTCGTGGATAGCGCCAGATTTCTCCTAGTAGATCTCACCCGCCCGCCGATCCTCTCCTTCGCGGAGTGTGATCCCGGCGGCATCCTCTCCTTCGTGAGTGTGATCCCGGCGGCATCCTCTCCTTCGTGAGTGTGATCCTCAGCGCTTCGCTTCTTCGTGAAACGATCCCCTCAGACGTCAGAAGTTCCAACCCGTTTCCACTCGGATCGAATTAGCGGTGGTCCACGGACACAAAAGTCCCCGCACAGCAAAGAACCCACGCAAGCTTGTGATCCCGATATAACAGATCCTCGTGGTTTGTTCACTAAGGAGAAAGTTGTAATCTTTCGCTTTCATTGTAGCCTTTAAAATAAAAGGAATTTTTTGAATCTTGTTGTAGGCCAAAGAAGCGTAATCAAGTTCAACCGGCAATGAATAACAAACCGATTTTACCGCCAACAAGCCGGCGACCACGGGGAGCCACCACCTCGTGATCGAGGTCGCCGTGCCGCAATCGCGGATCCCTATCCCGGAGGAAGAGGTCGAAGTTCGAAGTTTGACCAGCCAAGCACGAGGAGTATCTTTCCTCGCCCAACTCTCCTCCGCCTCCAAGAAGGACTCCGCAAGGAGAACCCGATGGGCCTCCGATGTAGAGCCCCGTGACGGCGAAGTCCAACCCCGCCGCCAGGTAGCGAAATCCTTCGCGCTCAAGTCCGTGAGGGTGCCCGAGATGAACGCCGATGATGCGCCAGACTCTCAGCGCGAGCCCGCCAAAGGCGATTTACAAAGCATGGCGCAAACATGCCAAGGCCATGCAATCCGTGGATGGGGTCCGCTACGGCGATCTAAGATCCGATTTTACGCAGGCTTCAAATTTCGCGATCGACGGCTATAAGCCATCAACCGACGAAAGTGGGTCCGGTCAAACGGAACCGCTTCCACACTTCAGAGCGATCCGGAAGCGCCACAAGACTCCTGGCGCAGCACGAAGCTTTGCAGAAAGCTCGGGAATTGAAGAAGGAGGTGGTAATGAAGCCACCAACGTATCACCGTGTTTGAGGCCAAGTCTAACTGCGCTTGCCCACGCCTGTCCTCGGCACTTAAGGCTATAGGCGCCTCAAGTTCAACACCAAAGCCCAAGACCGACGGCACCTCAAGGTCAAAGGTGCTCAGACTGAACCGGGGATCACGGGTCACACCTCTACAGAGGGCTGCACCTGCTCCAGGAGAGATTCCCAACCCCACCAACCGGATTAAAGATCGAAGTCCAGAGTCCCTCAAACTTCACGCCACATAAGCGAAGTCAAGGCGAAGTATTTTCGTAGTTTTGGCCATTCTAAGAGACGCCGCCCCTGACGACGACGTTATACGCGAGATCCCGGCACACACCACATGACTCCACACCGACGAGCAGTACTACCGGTAATGAGAGCGTGAAAATCTCGGGGATTCCCCTAAATTGACGCAGCTCATGCTTGTGCTCCAAGCTCATCAAGACGGTGCCGGAGTGCAATCGCCATCAAGAAGTTCCGTAAAGGGTGTCACCTTCCGAGATCTCACCACGAAACGCCGAGACCAAGGGCGATTCCGCAGAAGGTCGCGACTCGAGCCAATGAATTGCCGAGGTTACCAATAATATGACCGCAAGGAACCGTCATCACGCTTATTCCTAGCCCATCGCAACTGTTAACTCGCTTTGCGTCCGACTATCCGACGGTCCGATAACGACAAACTTCGGGGATACCCGCGAGGATGATGCGCCGGATATCGGCTCGCAATCACCGATCATATATCTTCTAGCTTAAGGAGCCCCTAAGAAATGCTTATGATCGCATGCATCAAGTGGCTAAGATGCTAGACGGCGCTGAATAAACAACGGAAAACTTCAAGTTGGAAATGGAGTCATGCGCGACGGAGAGAAATGCATGACCAAATGCATCCAAGCCTTGACAAAACATCGAGGTGAATCGAGTCACAAGACCGACGCCGACTTAGATGACAATGATTCGCACTGTGAGGAGGCACAAGAGGATGATAACCCTCCGAACCACGCAACGCCGCATAATGTAGATATGGTCGCCATGAGAGCCGAAGATCAAAGACCTCGAGAGCAAAATCAACTCACCGATTTCAAGAGGTGAAGAAGACAGTATTCCTTGCCCATACCCGAGGGAGTGGAATCAATTCGCACTGCCTAAATTTAACTTAATAAACTTCACACCGCTTGATCGGAGGGTTCCTCGACGCAAAGACTTGATTTATTTCAAGTCGCACTCGGAGTAATATCCGAACGAGCCCCGATGGTTCGGTCATTCGCTGGCACCCTTCGTGGGGCCGCCTTCTGGTACCGCCTCAAGCGGGAGCATTCATACCGGGACGACATGGAATCTAGCTTCCTCACCAATTTCTTCGACGACGATACCGGCATCGACGACGCTGCTCGACGAGAAGCGTAAGAACGGAGAAACCGTAGATATCTTTGTCAAACGATTCCGGAACAAGGCAATGAACTGTCGGATCCAATAACAGAGGAGTTCATCCTCCAGACCTGCCATAACAACTTGTCGATAGACGTGCTAGAGGCAATGGGGACAGCACCATCTATAACGTGGAAGGATTTGAAGGTTCGTGGAGAGCAAGCCGAAGATTCCTCAAGAGGAAAAGGCGAAAGAGGCCACCGACAAGTGGAAGCTCCGGTTTAACTTTGTCCCACGCGCAAAGGGAAAGAGCAGCCAAGACAAATGCTGCGAACCAAACGCTCCAACTCTAACCCCAAAGACTAAAGAGCAAAGAAGAAGAATAAATGAGCCGCGAACAGTAATAATCGACGGGCAACCAGGTCAGCAGAACAGAAGGCTTCGTGAGCCGAGATTCCCAAGTCCTATTCCTTTAGGGACTAATTAGACTGGCTCTTCAAATATCTTGTTGAAAATAACAAGATCAAGCTCCCTCCGATTCGTAATCAAGAGGAAGCATTGAGGACTAACGACCCAAAATACCGCTACAGATCACGTAGCAATTCATCACCCCACTAAATCCCGCTTCCCTAAGGACAAAATCCGTGCTTTAATTGACGTAGGGTCATCACTATGAAGCCATCCAAAGAAAGAAGGTCTGAGCAAATGCGTGTCCATAAGCTTTGGTCACATTCATTGACATGGTTTGAACCTAAACCGAGTCAAAGTCGCAATGAAGACGGGAACGACACCCACATAAACAACGCCGTAAAGGACTTGTATCATATACGCCTAAATGGCGAAGTCCCCGTGGATCCACCTGCACTCGCTGAGGATGAGCAATGGGTAGCCTCTTCTTCATCAAGAAAAAAATCAAAGCGAAGGGAAAGGCATGCCATGCTACTCCGCACTCGAGGGAGATGACTAATCGTGTGGTAACATTCCAGCTTGTCCAAGGAGAACTGGCCCACGCCACCGTGAGAGCCAACAGTATAAATACAAATACCCTAAGTCTCCCACCCAAATGCTAAGATCGCCGAGTCAGTACCAACAACACCCTCACTCGCTAAAAGGCGAAGACAAACAGCCACAGGAAGTTCAACTCCGGCCTCGATTCACCTGATTGGAAGAGATAAACCGAACTTCGAACTCTCCATACCGCTTTGATGTAATGGCACAAATAATATCCCGCCAGATAACTCTTCTACGAAGTTGCCCGGCTGTCAAAGGAAACCCGAAGCTCTACAAGAAGCTCGGGCCGACTCAGGTGTTTCTCACTCGATCGCCGATTCCTAAGAATCGCCAACAATGCAACCTTGGCTAAAAACTTCCCTGCATCACTTTTACAAAGGAGGATAGTGCACAAGGAATTCCAAGCACGATAGGTCAGCTTTACTTCACCGTATATGGCTCCACGGTTAACCGATCCAAGTCGATCCGGGTTCACGTGGAGCATAATGCCCTCAAGCGCCATGTATCACCTTGAATCCCCGCCAGCCAGTTAGCCAACAGCACGATGATCTACGGATTTAACACCAGCGGTCTCGCAGCCTTGGTAAAATCCGGATAAAGTGCCAAATGGGGACTTGAAGTCCCAAGTCACCGCTATGTGATTGACGCAGACTTCCTATAACTTATTATTGGGTCGACTTGGATCCACGGTAACGCTATAGTCCCATCCACTCTTCATGTGTCTCAAATATGTAGACACTAATAATGAAGTCAAGACGGTGGTCGCGGGACAAACAACCGCTTAAGGGATGGAGAATTATTTCACCGATTCTCTCCTCTCGGTGAATGAGTCCGGAATCAATCATCGCCCAAGGCACATGCACTGAAGAAGTCATACCGCTCGGGCTTGGTTATAGTGGTGGTTTTATTTTAAATGACATTCCCTTGAATCAATCTTCGAATGAAGAATCGCCGATGAACATTGTAATTGGCAAATTGCCCATGAATCAATAAATGACGCATTTAGAGTACCCTTTGTCTTTGAATGATGTAATGACAGTTTATACAACGATCCGTAGTTGCACTTACCAACCTCGGCCATCTTGCTTTACACAAAAGTGCCTCCAAGACTCCTTTGGGACAACACTCGTCATCCCACGAAGATCAAGTAACGAGAAAGACTTGGTTTACGGAAAAGGAGATGCAGTTCCAATGCCGAATCATTTCTTAGAAGAAGATGAAGATGACAATGGGCCTATCCTCCACACATTCAGATATAGTCCAGAAACACTGGGTATCATGAAGAAGTGGGGGTACAACTTGACACAAGGGGAAGGTCTATGTTTTGGGCGAGGTCCTCGAAGTCCTCCTAAAGCGCGATATGTCCCAAGAGGGAAGCCGATAACTACTATGCTCGAAGGGATTGGGATACGAATCCTCCTCAGAAGATGAATGCTCATGGCTGATTGATGATAATCCACCCAATGAGGGAGACGGACATTCGTCTGATTCTTCGGCTTGGGATTCTGACACCAGCCTCGGAGAAAATTTCAAGGCTTTAATGTCAAATATGGCTACGGTCGATCCTGCTACTATTGAGAGTGATGAAGATATACCAACATGGGAAGACCCATGGATCCATCAACTCCAAGAGCGCAGGATAAGTTCGAACAAAGAGAACCCCACCAAGGACCAGATAGTCCAGATTAATATGAGTGATGAGGAGCATCCTAAGCTCATAAACATCAGCAATACTCTTCCCTCTAAGAGAAGGAAGAGTTAATTGCCTTGATCGTGAGTATATCGATGTATTCGCCTGAGTTACGTGACATGCCAGACTCGATTCTAATGTGGCGACACATCACCAACATCAAGATGGATGTCAAACCCGCCAAGCAACCGCGAAGACGTTTCGCCCACAAATCTTGTGCAATCGTGACGGCGTGAAGAAACTCATAGAATCGGATTCATCGAGGAGATTCAACATCCGATTGGGTGGCTAATATAGTCCCTGGCCATGAAGAAGAATGGTTCGATTAGGATCTCGGTTTCACTACGAGACCTAAACGCCTCTTGTCCGGCGATGATTTCCTCGCCAATCACCGACGCCATAGTTGACAATACGCGGTGGATTTGAAAGAATGTCATTCATGGATGGTTTCTGTTACAATCGCATCAAGATGCACCCCGATGATGCCAGCACACGGCTGCTAACCTATCGCAGATATATATTGCTACACGGCCATGCCGCTCGCCTCAAAATGCCTACATATCACGAAGCAATGACAGAGATTTTCCAAGATCATCTCCAAAACAAATAATGCTAATGCTGATGATTTGGTCGGAAAAGCCGCGACAAGAGAGATCACATCAAAGATCTTAGAACAAGATTCGAACTCATGAACCCATCGTTAAAGATGAATCGCCAAATCCTTCCTTGGGATGTCCAAGGGTAAGTTCCTTGGTCATTGCCACCGACAAAGGAATCCACGCCGATCCCGACAAAGTGAAGGCAATTCAAGAGTTGCAACCTCCGAAATCGAGAGAACTCGGGTTACAAGGGCGATTATGACATCCGACGGTTCATATCGAACCTATCCGAAGTGCCAACCGCTCTCTAAGTTGAACAAGAAGGGCGTGGTCGCTTATTTGACGACGCCGCCGAAGGCATTCAAGAGATCAAATCATATCTCTAAACCTCCTCGCTCTTGTCCACCGCTACGGGAAAGCCATTCCCGATTTACATCAAGGCAACAGATCACTCGTTGAGCGGTTGCTCGCAAGACAATGACAATGGTCACGTAACAGCGTATTACCCGAGCCAACATTAGTCGGCGCCGAAGTCTCGAGTATCCAATGGTCGAGAAGCAAGGTTTTGCATTAGTGTTCGCGATTCGTAAAATGCACTATTTCGCCTGATGACGATTTATGTTATCTCTAATGTAACCGGTCCTAATATTTATGACCCAAACCGCCTCAATGAGTTGGCGCTTGGCAAAATGGGCTTTGCTCTTGTCCCAATATGACTCGCACTTCAAACAATGTAAGTCACAAAGGGCAAGCGATTTGGCGATCTCTTGGTCGCCAACCCGACAACGGACGCAGCTTGAGCTTATATGATGATCTTCCTGATGAAGTCCACGGTTAACACTACATCGCACCAACAAATATGGCGATCGTATTTTGACGGAGCTTCGAAGCTACTAATGTAGCAAGTGCCCCTGATGTTCTAAGATTTCCACGAGTCGGGTTGTCTTAGTTTCCTGGAATCATGTCATGCCCTGCGTTTATTCGCCATCAACCTTGTTCCAACAGCCGTAATACAACGCGCTACTTATCGGACTTAGCTTCGCCAAGGAGCCGGGGTAGAGTATCTCAAGCATACGCGATTCGCATTGATAGTCAAACAGATCCAAGGTGACTATGAAGTTAGGAACCCCGACCGTCCCCTATCATCGATAGCCGCTGAAATGGCGCACTCATTTGAAGAATTCTTCATCGAATATATCCCGCCGTAACGCCATGCATGCATTAGCCGCGATTAGCGATCGCTGGCACAACCTTCCGGAGACCCAGCAACTAGTTACGGTCAGACTCATCAACTCTTCGCACTCAATATATAATGAGGCACAAGAAGATAAGGGGTAGTTACCAAAGAGGTAAATGCAACCCAAACCAAGTTGGAGCCCCAGATTGGGCCTATCATCGATTACGCCTTACATGGTATTCCGCCGTAAGACGGAAGGAAAGAGAGTCAATCCGCGAAGAGCTCCAACATTCTTCTACGCATACGCAGACCCGTATGTTATATCACGGGTACGATGGCCTTTATTCATGCCTCTCAAACAAAGAGGCGTAAGAAGTCCTTTGGGAAGCAATGGAAGGTGAATGGTGCGCACTACCGGTCCTAAGCTCTACAATCAATCGAGGATGGGCTACTTTGGCCAATAATGATTAATGACGCAGCCGCAGATGCTCGAGATGCCACGCTGTCAAATTCACGCCAATTACATGCATCGCCTCCGAAAGCGCTTGCATCCTTCGCCACATCCCCGCCATTCGAGACATGGGGAATGGACGCTTGTAGGTCCCATTTTTCCTCCGCTACCAAAGGCGATCGGTTTATTCTAGCGATCACCGACTACTTCTCCAAGTGGGCGTAAGCAATCCCGCTTAAAGGAAGTAAAGGCGTAAGTGCCATTTCATTATCAAACACCATGTCATCTATCGACATGGTGTCCCAGACGGATCGCATGGCAACGGTCCCCAATTCATCGCCAATTCCTTCATCGTTTTGCGAAATTAAGATACAAGACGCCTCACAATTCTATAATCCAAATGAAATGGATTAGTCGAGGCATTCAACAAGACGATTATCAAGATCTTGTCGCTTGTGAAAAATAACAATGACCGGGACGATAAACTCTGAGAAGCACTCGGGCATATCGCACAACGCAGACGACCGTAGGCTGAAAATTGCCTATAAGTCCCCTGAACGTAGCTCGTGATGACGAATAATCGACAAGTCATCCGATGAAGTAATGGCAAACCGCTGACGACACAACAAGTGAACGAACGCAAACGCTTCCTCAAGACTTCTTACTAGAAGTTTTCGGCGTCCCGCTTTGAAGCCTCAAATTAAGACGTTCTACACGCTCGAAAGAGCTCTCCTTTCCGAACCGCCACCGATTCGAACCTTGTGAACTGATGCGCCATGAGGCGAAAGGCGGGATAAACCCGACTTTGAAGCCTCAAATTAAGCTCTAAAACCAGCCAGAGAAGACGCGACGCTTCTGGCCAAAACCGAGACACCAGAGGTCGCCCCGAAGCGACATCGCAGGTGTCTCACCGAAGCGAGACACTCCGAGGTGTCTCCGCCGCCAGATTCCAGAGGTGTCTCACCGCAGACACCAGAGTGTCTCGCCCGCCGAGACACCAAGGTCAATGGGCTTTTTGCCCGGCCAAGATCCGCGCTGCACCTATAAATATGACGCTAGGTTTCATTTTCAGAGGTCGGAAAATAAAAAAGAGAGGAGACTCACAACTCTTGTGTGTGCCAAGGGTTAGAGAATTTCCAAGGGAGAGGAGATCAAGATCTAGACTTGCGCTGAGGTGAGATCCGAGATCCAAAGTTTTAGATCCGCATCTACAACAACAAACCATCCTTTGGATCAAGCTTGGCCTTGATCTAGAAGAAGAGTAACTGCCCGCTGGGTCGATCTCGCTTACCACGCTGATTAGTTCCTTGGCTAATTAATCTCCTCAGATTCGCTTAGATCCAGACCGGACGATCTAAGAATTCCCACGCAAAAGGAGGGATTTTAGATCTAGATCCATCCGCATCTCGCTTGATCAACACTTGGGAACGGAATCGCCGTGGTCCACAACACATCCCCAACAGCAAAGAATCCATCGTAGTTTGTGATCCCATAAACGATCCCGCTTGTTCACAAGGAGGAAAGTTGTAACTTTTATCCTTTTCATTGTAAAAGCCTTATAAAAGGTGATTTTATTTGAAACTCATTTGTAATCCCATCAAGGTTGAATGATTTCACCGATGAAAAGATAATGACTTTTCCTGAACAAGCCGGCGACCACAAATGAGCCACCGTCTTGCATCCAGATCGCAGGTCAAGCAGCCACTACCTGATCCCTGATCAAGAGGTCGAGTACTTAACTGAATCAGAGAAATTTGAGGCCTATCTCTCTCGCTCATCCAACTCTCTTCCCCGCAAGCTGTAAGAAGCCTCCCTACAAGGAGGACTCTCACAAGGCGGCCACCGACCGGTCCGCCAACAACAATGACTGCATAACTCCCCAACCCAAGCTTGATCCATTCTCCTCCTACCAATGAGGAGAAGTCCACCGGCTTATGTGACTCTCTCTAAAGAGAGCCCGCCAATCCAAGCCGACACAACGCCTTGCGCTGGCAGGCGCTAGAATCCATGGATCTTGTCCGGACAAGCCGGATCCGGTTCCGACGGGCACGAGCCCCGTAAGATCTAAGATAGGTGGTAACTCCTCTAAACCGCCGACCGAAGAATGGATCCGGCTGCGAGATCGCCTCCACCCTCGGGCGGATCCAAAAACGCCGCGGCCCTAATGACGCTGCACGCGGCGCTGGTTCAGCTACTCAACACCAAAGGAAACGAGGTGACCAAGAAGTCACCGGCAAGTCGAACTCTCCTGCACTGTGAGCTTTTTCCCTCGATGCAACCGGGCGCTTCAATAAAGACTCTGCCAACACCACACCCCTTTCCGATAAGGGTTCGTTTCAACGCCTCAGGTCCGCCCAGCGGATCAAGGTGAAAGGTCAACTCCCGCAGCTTGTTGAAGAGATCCGTGACAACTCGCATGCCGGGATAGCCTCACCGACGAAGTCACGGAGAATCCACCAACCGGTTTATGGATCGAGGTCCAAAAGCCTATCAGACGTCACAAGACCCAAAAGCGCGGCGTTAAGGCGCCGAATTTCAAAGACTTCGTGACGCCAACCCAACCTCGATGGAGACGCGGCTATCCGATGATGACGCTATACCCGAGATTGTGTCGCCACGGTAGGTTGCTCCGCACTCATGCCGATGAGTTGTACTATCGCCGTAGAAGTCTCTGAGACGAGCTCTCCGTAAACCGCGATCCTCTTGCATTTGTACTAAATCGACAAGGCAAAGGTTTCTGAGTGTAAATGCCGCCATAAAACCGAAAGGATGTCAGCCTTCCAAAGACCGAGCACCAACGAACCGCCAAGACCTCGGTAGCTGCGCTCCCAAGAAGACATGCACTCGCCAAGGCAAGGATGAGCCGCTTGAGGTCACCATCAATATGACCAACAAGGCAACGCCGCCACGCAGATTCCGAGCCTCCCAACGCGGTGACTCTATGGCGGGCCGGTACTATCGTGACGGCCTAACTATCACGACCTGCAACGAGGGATCCCTTCAAGGCACCGCTAACGAAGAGTACCTTCGAAGATGAAGTATCGGATGACGGCTCGCAATGGCATCCGATAACACCGCCTCTAGTGAAGGTCATACTGTGAAGCACTCATGATTAGTGTGGCTGCTACTTGAAGAAGCCTTGGCAAAACAGAAAGACAACTTCAAACTCGAGATGGACATGGCCATGCAGATGAGAGAAATGCATGACCGCAGATGCAAGCCGATGATTAATCGCCGGTGAGGCGGCCGCCGCAACAACGCCAATTTGATCGGATAGCTTACACGGATGAAGAGCAAGACCTTAACACCGATGAGCGTAACGCCAATGATGACACCATGGTCCCACCTCAAAATCACCGATGTAAATGCAAGTGAAAATGACAAGATCAAGGATCCGAGAGCAAGGTCAACCCGCCATCTCCAAGAAGTGAAGAAGACGGGATTCCGTGCTCCCACCCGAGAGCGGAGTCAATCTCTCATCCCAAGTTTAATTTAATAAACTTCACGCTGCTCGATGGGAGAGGGTCCCCACTCAACATCTTATCTACTTCAAGAGCCATTTGGGAGTCATCTCCTAACGAGCCCTTGATGGTTCTGGCCATTCGCCTAAGACGCAGGGCTGCCTTCTGACTGCACCGCCGCTCAGCAAAGATCAAAAATGGAAGACATGGAATCTATGTTCCCGGCTAACTTCTTCGATGACTATAATGCAGGTTTCACTCGGTGCGCTATGGGACGAAGCGTATGATGGAGAAACCGTGGATAATTTTGTCAAACGGTTCCGCGAACAAGGCGATGAACCGCCGCGGACCCAATCACGGAGTAATTCATCCTCAAGACCCGCCAAAGATAACCTCTCGACGGATCGTATGCATGGGCACCGCGACCGCCTAAACCTCGAAAGACTTGAAAGTCCGAGGAAGAGGCCGAGCGCTTCCTCAAAAGGGAGAAGGCAGAAGAGGTCAAAAAGGCGCCAAATCCACGGAACCAAAATTTTGTCCCCGAACAAGGGAAGGCTCCAATGAAGAATGTTGATGCGATCAAACTTTCCACCGCAACACAACAAAGAATAAAGAAGCAAGAAGCAGAACCCCATCGCGAAGAACAATGTATCCTTAAACCGAGGGCGCCCACCGTGTTTCCTAAGACGATTCTTTCGTGGACGAAGAGGTGCCTCGATCTTCAAGTACTTGCTAGACAACAACAAGATCCAACCGCCATCGATCGTCAACCAGAGAAAGCTCAAAGGACGACGGACCCCAAGTATCAGCGCTTATCATAGGGCATACACCACCCGACCAAGTCATGCTACCACCAAAGACAAGATCCAAGCTTTGATTGAAGTGGGGGTGATCACCCAAAACCAAATAAGGAAAGCAAGTGGCGCAAAACCGACGCCCATAAGCTTTGGGACAAGGCCTACAACCCGTTCCGCCGTAAACCGTGGTCAAAGTGGGAATGAAGACGGTGAATTACGATCCCCACAAGCAGCCGAGAGAAGGGTTAGTGCCGCACACACCCCCAAACGGTGAACTCCTATGGGTCCACCCCTACTTACTTAAAGACGACGGGCATGCACCTTCGCTCAAAAAAGAAGTCCAAGGGAAAGGGCAAATCTTGCAATGCTACCTCAGCGTTCTACTCCACACGACGAGCAAATTCCTACGCGTTCTTTGTCTGAGGAGGAACAGAAGCCTTTGTCACTGTGAGTGGGCGGAGTACGCTTACAAATACCTCGATGACTCCAACCTTAATGCTAAAATGTTAACGGAGCTTGGGTAGTAACAATTCCCATTCTCCACCCTAAGGAGGACGCCACCGTAACGGGGGAAACAACCCAAACTCGAGGTGCAACCCCCGGCAGCCCCGCTTAATCGCCCGATTGGAAGGGATAGACCGGGAACACAAGCTCTCCCTACCGCCATGTGATGGCACAACCGCCAACATCCCGCAAGAATAACTTTATACTTGCTATTGAGGTTGTCCAAGGAAACCCAAGGTTATGAGAAGCGCTAAGCACTCGCAGGTCTTCCTAACCCACATTAAATCAAGTCCAGGAGCCGAGTCATCAGCCCGGGAATGCAATGTGGCCTCCAAGCATATTCCCCGCATCACGCTTTCTAAGGAGGATATGCACGAAGACGTCGGCATGACAGCCGCCTACTTCATTGTGGTACATTGGTTCCAAATAGTCAACCGATCCAAGTTGATCCGGTTCCGCCAGGAGCATCATGCCTTATACCGATGTATAGCTTGGGGATTCCCGCCGCAGTCTCTCTGACCGGCATCAGGATATACGGATTTAACACCGGGTCTCTGCCACTGGTAAAACCGCATAAGTGTCGATGGGGACTTAAAGTCCGGTCACCGCTACGCCATCACAGACTTCCTATAACTTGTTGTTGGGTCGCCTCTTGGATCCATAACCATGTTATAGTCCCTCTACCTCCATCGTCTCAAATATGTCGCACTAATAACGAGGTTAAGACGCGGTCGCGACAAACAACCGCTTAAAGGATCGAGAATTATTTCATCGACTCCTCCTTTACTGAATGAGTCCGATATCAATCATCGCCCATGGCACGACATGGGTGAGGACCGATACCGTCGCTTGACTATAAAGGTGGTTTTGTTCTCAATGACATTGTACCCTTAGTAGTCAATCTTGACTAAGAGGGATCTTCCGATGAAAGTTGTAATTGGCGCTTTCGTCAAGAAGAAATAAAAGATGATTTAGAGTACTCATGTGTTTGAATGATGTAATGAAAAGTTGTATAATGACCCCAATTGCATATGCCAACCCGGTCATCCCGTAATACGTAGCACCTTCGAGATCATCCAAGACGACTTTCGCCGTCCAAGGGAAGGGAGGCCGCAAGAAGGACTTAGTCTACTGGCAGAGGGGAGTTGACTCCCACGCCTAACTACTTCCTCGCAGACGGTTCGGCGAAGATAAACCAAACTTCATCTTTTCGTGATATAGCCCGAAGCAAAGACCTCATGAAGAAGTGGGGTACGACTTTGCTGGGAGAAGGACTTTATTTTAAGGATCTCCGTTCCAAGGCCGATATGTACCAAGGGAAAGCCCGATAATTATTACGGATTCAAAAGGGATTGGGATACGCGATCCTCTTCTAAGATGAGTGTTGTTGGCTGATCAAAACCAACCACCCAACCTAGATGAAAGTACTCATCCGATTCCGCCACCGACTCACAAGATCGGGCAAGATGTTCAGGGGTTGATGTCCAACATGGCCACACCGACCCCACTACACCGAAGAAGATGAAGAATTGCCAACACATGGAAGACCCATGGGTCCATCATCTCAACATGCAAGATGGACCGGTTTGAGCAGTAGGGAGCCTCCGACCAAGACGAGGTAGTTCGTGATCAACATGGGTAATGAAGCACACCCTAAACTTATAAATATTAGCAAAGCCTTTCCCCAGAGGAAAAGAAAAGGTTGATCGCTCTTGTCGAGTATATCGATGTTTTCACCGAGCTACGAGGACATGCCGTGGCTCGACCCCATGTGGCAATGCATCACCGACATTAAAGTGGATGCCAAACCCGCCAACAAAGAATGCAGACGGTTTCGCCCACGATTATGGAGGCAATTGTTGCGAAGTAAAGAAGCTCATAGCCTCGGTTTCATCCTAGAGGTTCAACATCCGGATTGGGTGGCTAATATCGCTCCGTGCTAAAAGAACGGACGATCGAATCAGGTCGACTACGTAGATCCGAATGCCGCGATGTCCAAAAGACGACTTCCCACTTCCAATCATGTGATCGCCGATAATACATGTGGATTTGAGCTAATGTCCTTCATGGATGGGTTCTCTACAACCAAATCAAGATGCATCCGATGACGAAAGCACTCGGCGTCTCGAACTCCTCTGGCATCTTCGCTACGCCATGCCATTCGGATCGAAGAATGTCGGCGCCACTTACCGCCAAGAATGACAAAGATCTTTCAGATCATCTTCGAAAACGGTCAATGTTACGCCGATGACTGTTGTGAAAAGTCGCGACAAAGATGACCATATCCGTGACTTGAGGACGGTATTCGACTCATGCGACTCATCAATTAAAGATGAACCCCACTAAGTCTTTCCTCGAATGTCCAATGCAATTTCTGGGTTTGTTGTTACCAACAAAGGTATCCACATTGACCCCGACAAAATAAAGGCAATCAATGAATTGCAACCCCAAAGAATCTAAGGAACTCGAGGATTACAGGGCGATTAGCGACATCCGGCGCCATTTCCAACCTCTCCGAAAATGTCACCATTCTCTGCCAATAAAAAGGGGTGTCCTTTGTCCGATGACGCTTGTCGAAGGCATTCGAAGATATCAAAACATATCCGACGAATCCTCCCCTGACTGCGGTAATCAAGTCCGTAAACCGCTTTGATTTATATCAAAGCTTAATTAACCATTCGTTGAGTGCTTTACTTGCACAAGACGATGACCACGCCACGCAGCAAAGGTTTATTATCTAAGCCGAACCTCGTAGGTGCGAATCTCGCTACCCAATGGTCGAGAAAGAGTGTCTCGCCACGGGTCTTTATGATCCGTAAAATGCGACACTACTTAGTTGGGCAAACGATCTACGCCATTTCTAACGTGAACTCGCTCGGGTGTTCATGACGCAACCAGCCTCTATGAATTGGCTACCGGGCGAAATGGGCTTTACTTTTGTCCTAGTATGACCGCACTTCAGCAGCCAGGTCAATTAAGACAAGCCATCCGCGATCTTTTGCGTACCAACCCAACAAAGGATATGGGCTAAAATATTTGATGATCTACCGGATGAGACCCACGAGGTTAACACAACTCGCACCAACAGTGTGGCATTTATATTTTGATGGAGCCGCCCCAGCTACCAACGGGCGAGCACTCCCGATAGCTAAGATTCGCCGAGTCGGAGTAGTCTTAGTTTCCCCGGGGAAGCATGTCATGCCTCGGGCTTATTCACTGACTGAGCCCTGCTCTAACAATGTCGCAGAGTACAACGCGCTCCTCATTGGACTTAGCTTCGCTAAAGAGCTGGGGGTAGAGTATCTCGAAGCTTTCGGGGATTCCCAACTCATTGTCAAACAGACTCGCGGGGACTATGAGGTCAGGAACCCAGATTTAGTCCCATACCATCAGGCTGCTATCGAGTTAGCGGACTCGTTTGAAGGATTCTTCATCGAGTACATTCCGCGCCTCCAGAATGCGTATGCAGATGCACTGGCGGCATTAGCAGTGTCTTTGGCGCAACCTCCCGAGACTGAGCAAATGGTCACGGTGAGGACCCACCAGTTATTCATTCCTATTTATGACAGGGCAGAAAATGACGAAAGGGTAGTCACTAAGGAAGTGTATGCAACCCAAGTCGGACTTGAGCCCCGAGATTGGCGCTTCCCTATTATTGACTACGTCTTGCACGGCATCCTGCCAGAAGATATGAAGGAGCGTGAATCAGTCCGTAGAAGAGCGCCAAGGTTCTTCTACAATACGGAAACCCAGACGCTCTATCGGCGTGGGTATAACGGTTTGCTACTCCGCTGCCTTTCAAACAAAGAGGCAGAGGAAGTTCTCCAAGAAGCACACGGAGGAGAATGCGGTGCACCAGGTCCTAAGCTCTATGATCGGATCAGGAGGATGGGGTACTACTGGCCTACTATGGTCAATGATGCGGTCGCATATGCTCGGAAGTGTCACGCGTGCCAAATACACGCGAACTACCTGCATCAACCTCCGGAGCAACTTCACCCGTCAGCCACATCTTGGCCATTCGAGACATGGGGCATGGATGTGGTAGGCCCAATCTTTCCTCTGTCGGCCAAAGGTGATCGGTTTATCCTGGCGATCACCGATTACTTCTCCAAGTGGGCAGAGGCGATTCCCCTCAAGGAGGTAAAAGCCAGCAATGTAATTCGGTTCATCAAGCACCACGTCATCTATCGACACGGTGTACCAAGGCGGATCGTACATGATAACGGTCCCCAGTTCATTAGCAATGCCTTCATTCGGTTTTGCGAGAAATTTAAGATCCAGGACGTCTCCTCAACTGCGTACAATCCCGCTGCAAACGGATTGGCGGAGGCCTTCAACAAAACGATCATTAAAATTCTCAAGAAGCTGGTGAAAAATAACAAACGCGACTGGGATGATAAACTCGGAGAAGCACTCTGGGCGTATCGCATGACGATTCGCACACCGACTGGGGCTACCCCGTACTCTCTGGTATATGGGTGTGAAGCAGTCCTGCCCTTGGAAGTTCAGATTCCATCCCTCCGCATTGCTCTCGCAACCGAGATGACAACAGAGGAGCTACATCAAAAGCGCCTCGAAGAACTCGAGATGCTAGATGAAAAGCGCTTGGAAGCTCAACAGCACATTGAGTTTTACCAAGCAAGGATGTCCAGGGCCTTCAACAAGAAAGTCCGACAAAGGAGCTTCAAGGAGGGAGACTTGGTCCTCGCTGCTCGACGACCGATAATTCTCGACTCCAAGAGGAAGGGTAAGTTTGAACCCAAGGGAAGGGCCGCGTGATTGAAACGGTCTATTCCAATGGCGATATCGCCTTATCACCCAGAAGCGATAGGTATTAATGATCATGGGAAGTTCCCAAGAAGTACTATCCTTAGTACCTTCAGATAACCCGCTTTGGAGGGAAGTTCTTCTGAAATACTTTCCTCGAGATAACCCTAATCCTTTCCTCCAATTCCCACCGATCAAACTCATTGACGGTGGGTCCACAAAATTTTCTCGGTCCCTCCACCAAAATTTTCCCCTTGACTTCTTTCAATAAGCAAGGGTCCACAAAATTTTGAGCCTCTATCAAAATCCTCTGATTCCTTTCAATGAACAAGAGGTCCACTTTCAAATTCGAGATCACTTTCTCGATGAAAGAAAGCTCACTTTCCATTTCACCCTCCTACGGGTAGTACTAAAATGGAACACTCGATAAACCAGACCTTCGTGATCAGGTGGCTAATCCTATAAAAGTGAAAACTACCAGATCTCTTCTCGATTCTGAGTGGAGATCCCACTCTTAGTTTCACCTTAAGAGATTCTCAAGTGGAGATCCCACTTTTAGTTTCTTGGAGATAGGATATAAAATCCTTTCCTCTCCATCTTCCTGAGATAGAATATAAAATTCTTCCTCTCCAAGACTAAGAAACAGGATATAAAATCCTTCTTTTCTTATGTTCACTGGGGTTCGCCTCTACCCGCATTAAAAGGAGACCTCGAAATAGAATATAAAATTCTTTTCTTTTCAAAGACTTGGAGACAGATATAAAATCCTTCCTTCCGACATCGGAAATAGAATATAAAATTCTTCCTTTCCCACAATCAATTCTATTCACCATCCTGCCGCCTCCCCAAAAGAAGACACCAAGATTCATCTGGGGTATTTTATCCCGCTTCCAAGAAAGGATAAAGCCAACGCCACCACGCTGCTGGGTAGTCTATTCCCTGAAAAGACGGCTACGTGATTCAACATCGTAGCATTAAGTCTAAGAGAGTTTCATTCTTTAGCACAACGCCACGCGAACTCGATTCGATAATCCGATGCTAGCCCGGTCCAAACGGTGATCGGTAAAGGCCAATCAAATCGCTGAGGGCCGGGTTGGCCAATAACCCCAAAGTCACCGCCAACACGCCGCTACCGGTTAGTCTTTTACCCGTGAAAAGTGACAAAGTCTATGTATTCAAAATCATAGCACCAAGTCTAAAAGAGTTTCATTCTTTTATCAACGCCACATGAACGGATTCGATAATCCGTGATGCTAGCCCGGCTTAAACGGTAATCGGTAAAGGCAAATCAAACTTGAAGGCCGAGGGTTTGCCAAGAATTTATGAATGCCGCGGACAAGAAAATGACAAATCGCAAGTCACAACAACAATGGAACTACCGCCGACGACCGACTTCCGCAGCTTGGTCCTCGGCAGCCCTTTGGCGAGTAACCACCGCTATACCTAGCTTTGGAGGAACATCTTACCAATAGAAAAGAATTCATCAAAATCGCCAAATTGAGGATGAACTAGCTAACAGACTAGTCCCCAATTAAACGATGGAGACTCAAGTGTTTCCGTGTGGGCTATCATAGGAGCCGACCTCATTGCACCAAGAAATGGGATATGTCAACCTAGATGCATGGAGTCAATCGGGATGTACACAAGGGTCACTCATTACTCCTATGTGGTCGATTCATCGATCTCCCCTCGAGAGTATAGGTCACAAGCGCACCATGCACCTCTTTCATTTCATGATCGAGCCCTATCGCAGGCACCTCCTCAAAGGAGATCTTAAATGCGTCCCCAAAGAAACTCCCACCGAGGCACTAATAGTATACAAGTGAACATTGATCTCCTCAAGCAAAGATATTGATCTCCAAAGGGGAAAGAGGCGCAATTTGCGCCTCGCCTCTCCAAGTTGTCCCTAGAAGTTTGAACAAGGAACACAAGTTACTTCATGGTCACCCGCAGCTCCAACCACCACCAACGGATCAACTTATGCCAGACAATGAATGCAACTCATGAAGGGTTCCTTCTCCACCGGATCAAGAAATCCCCATGATGGTCGAACCCTCGAATACTCCAATAAGGAACATGAGTATAAACCGTCCCTAATTTATTGGAAAGTTCCCGGAGGATAACCTAATTCTATTCCAACAAGGAGTAGGATTCTCCCACCGCTGACATCTAACTAGGTATACGAAGTCTAAACTATTTCCTATTTTGTCGAGAAGTTCCCGAGAATAGTTTTATATTCTTATGATAACTCGACAATCCCCAATTTGCTTCCACCGGGTTCAAATTTCACGACGCCGACAATTCAGATGAAAAATCGCCAATTGGAGGTTGAATTCAGAGAAAATTTTGATGCCTGACAACGCCACATCTCGAAATCCTCCCACTGCGGGTCACCCCGCCAAAGAAGAGTTCACCAATCAAAGGATGAATCCTCAATATCCTCCCACTGGGTTAGTCTTATGCCAAGCCATGCAAGGAGATTTCATCGATTCAAAGTTAAGTCTCACAGATTGGATGAATGTCGGACGACAACTCACAATACAAGCTAAAAATAAGAAAATTCATTCATCGGCCATCGAATCAAGATTTCGACAAATGACAATAAATGCAGCACCGCGACACTTTTAGTTATCCTACAAAGCACCGATAGTCCGAAAGAATCGAGAGATCAAGATTTGAAGCCGCTGTGTCCTATTACACCGAATCGGGTCCGGGCCAATCACATCCAAAGTATTTCTTCTTCTATAAAGAGCCAGACCAAACACTTTGGAGGGGGTATCCGAAGTTGAAAATTGCCTATAAGTCCTGAACGAAGCTCGTGATGA
Source organism: Asparagus setaceus (assembly GCA_012295165.1). NCBI lineage: Eukaryota > Viridiplantae > Streptophyta > Magnoliopsida > Asparagales > Asparagaceae > Asparagus > Asparagus setaceus. Next base: position 70,705,980 of record CM022702.1, read on the forward strand.
CGAATAATCGACAAGTCATCCGATGAAGTAATGGCAAACCGCTGACGACACAACAAGTGAACGCAACGCAAACGCCTCAAGACGCTTCTACGCAGAGTTTTGGCGGTCCCGCTTAACCTTAGCTGGGGGTCATAAGGGCCCCTTATGGTCCGGCAAATACCAGAAATTTTTTGAAAAGAGCTCTCCTTTCTCGAATCACACCGACTCAAACCTTGGTGAACCGATGCCATGAGTGCGAGCGAAGGGATAAACCCGACTTTGAAGCCTCAAATTAAGCTCTAAAACCAGAGAGAGAAGACGCGACGCCGGTCAAAACCGAGACATTTCAGAGGTGGAGTTCCCCGCCCATGAACAGAGGTGCCCCAGCGACATTTCCAGAGTGTCTCGCCCGCCCAGACACCAAGGTCGAATGGGCTTTTGCCCGCCACCAAGATCCGCCGCACCTATAAATATGACGCTAGGGTTTCATTTTCAGAGGTCTAAAAATAAAAAAGAGAGGAGACTCTCCAACTCTTGTGTGTGCAAGGGTTAGAGAATTTCCAAGGAGAGGAGATCAAGATCTAGACTTGCGCTGAGGTGAGATCCGAGATCCAAAGTTTTAGATCCGTGATCTACAACAACAAACCATCCTTTGGATCAAGCTTGGCCTTGATCCAAGAAGAGTAATCCAAGTTCGCCAATGATTCGCTACTACGCGCTGATTAGTTCCTTGGCTAATTAATCTCAGATTCGCTTAGATCTCGACCGGGATCGAAGAATTCCCACGAAAAGGAGGGATTTTAGATCTAGATCCAGATCCAGATCTCGTTTGATCAACACTTGGGAAAGGAATCGCGCGGTGGTCCACGGAACACATCCCCAGCACAGGCAAAGAATCCCACGCAAGCGGGATCCGATAAACGGATCCCATGCGTTCACAAGGAGGAAAGTTGTAATTTTATCCTTTTCATTGTAAAAGCCTTATAAAAGGTGATTTTATTTGAAACTCATTTGTAATCCCATCAAGGTAGAATGATTTCACCGATGAAAAGATAATGACTTTTCCCGAACACGACGCCAATCGAGAGACCCCGTGATTCTCCGGGTCTACTGATGTGAAGCAGCTTCTCCGTTGAGATCCAGATCCCGGCCACTGTACGCCTTTCAACAGAGATGACGACCAAGAACAACATCGTAAACGCCTCAAGAGCTCGAGATGTTGGATGAGAAGCTCGAAGCTCAACAAAGCATTGAGTTCTATCAAGCTAGGATGTCGAGGGCTTTCAATAGGAAAGTGCGACAACGGTTTCAAAGAAGGAGATTTGGTCCTCGCCGCTCGACACCAATAATCCTCACTTCCAAAAAGAAAGGTAAATTGAACCTAAAATGGAGGGACCGCTTGTAATAGAGACGGCTACTTAATGGTGCGACCTAATTACCCAAAATGGCATGACCGCAATTAATGCAGATAATGGAAGTTCTCAAGAAATACTACCCTTAGTATCTTCAGATAACCCGCTTCAACGGAAGTTTCTCGGGATGTTTTACCCACTTTCCTTGAGGATAACCCTAGGTTTGTCCTCCATCATAATTTCTCACCGATCAAATTCTTTGACTGTAGGTCTACAAATTTTCTCGTACATCACCAAAATCCCTCTTGATTCCTTCTATGAACAAGAGGCCCACTAAAATTCCTTTCACGACGTAATATAAAGTTCTTCCTCTCCAAGCCGCAAGATCCCTTTCGTGATAAACGAGGGTTCTATCCACCCTATTCCTAGGTAGCCGATCAAGGTATGCTAGGCCGATTTTCGCATCAGTTGTCCGGATCAAGGTCACCCGAGTCTTTTCGTTCTCTGAGTGGAGATCCCACTCTAGTTCCATCTTTCATCTTGTAGCTACCGACCGGGTATGGGTCAGATTTTCAAACCAGTTGTCCACCAAGGTCACCTCAGTTTTTCGCTTCTGAGTGGAGATCCCACTCTTAGTTCCACCTTTTCCGTAGCCGACCGGGTAAGCACCGAACTTTCATCTTAGGTAGCGCCGATCAAGGTATGGCCGACGTAATTCAGTTGTCCGACTGAAGGTCACCTGAAGTCTTTTCGCTCCCGAGATCCCACTCTTAGTTCCACCGCTCATCTTAGGTAGCGCCGAATCGGGTATGCGCCGGATTTTCGCACTGTGTTGTCCGACCGGTCGCCTCGAGCCTTTTCGGTTTCGGCGGAGATTCCACTTTTAGTTCCATCTTTCATCTTAGGTAGCCACTCGAAGGTATAAGCGCCGAGATTTTCGTACTGTGTAGTCCGGACTAAAGGTCACCCGAAGTCTTTTCAATTCCTACTAAGGAATCATTGGCAGCCTCTCATCATAGAACACATTCTTCTTTTCCCACCTCAATCAATCTTATTCCGCTCAGCCATTCTCCGGTCAAAAGAAAACACCAAGATTCATCTTGGGGCATTTTATCCCGGCCTAAGAAGGGATAAAGCCAACGCCACACGCTGCTGTCGGCTTAGTCTTTTCTCCGATTGAAGAAGACACCGTGAGTTCGACTGGGGTATTTTATCCCGGCCTAAGAAGGGATAAACCCGACGCCACACGCTAGTCGGGCTTAGTCTTTCTCCCATTGAAGAAGACACCGAAGTTCGACTCGGGGTATTTTATCCCAAGCCTAAGAGGGATAAAGCCGACGCCACACGCTGTCGGCTTAATCTTTCTCCATTGAAGAAGACACCACCAGATCGACTCGGGCATTTTATCCAAGCCTAAGAAGGATAAAGCCAACGCCACACACGTCGGGTTTAGTCTTTTCTCCGGCGAAGAAGACAATTTAGATCGACTCGGGGCATTTTATCCCGGCCTAAGAAGGATAAAGCCAACGCCTACCACGCTGTTCGTTAGTCTTCCGTGAAAAGACGGCTTCACGATTCAACATCGTAGCATTAAGTCTAAGAGAGTTTCATTCTTTTAGCACAACGCTGTGTGTAGAACGGATTTAGATAATCTACATGCTAGCCCAACTCAAACGCAGAAGTTGGTAAAGGCACATCAAACCCGCTGAAGGCCGGGGTTGGCCAATAACCCTAAAGTCGACCTAACACGCTAATGGGTTTAGTTTTTCCCATTGAAGAAGACACCAAAGTTCGATTCTGGGGTATTTTATCCCTGCCTAAGAGTGATAAAGCCAACGCCTAACACACACACGCTGTCGCTTAGTCTTTTCCATTGAAGAAGACACCGTGAGATCGATTCTCGGGGTATTTCATCCCGGCCTAAGAAGGAATGAGTCTACGGTAACACGTTGTCGGTGGTTGTTCCGGTAAAAGTTGGGATGATTGTCATTGATTTGAACTTGCTTACAAACTTCATCAAAACAAATTCAAAGAGAAATATCGCCTTTTATTTTAAGGCTTACAATGAAAATCAAAAAGATTACAACTTTTTACTTAGAACAAACACGGGATCTCTGTTATATCGGATCCTCGCCATGGGTTCTTTGCCCGTGCCGGGACTTATTGTGTCCGTGGACCATCACAATCCCCCGGATCCGTAGAGACCGTTCCCGAACTACGATGGAAGGCTCGCTTCACGAAGGAAACGAATCACCGAGGATCACACACTCACGGCGAGAGGATCACGGAGCGGTGAGATCTACTAGGAGAAATCACAGCGCTTATCCCCGAGATTAAGACGGCTTAATCTAGAGGGTATCAGTAGTTCGACAATTCAAGCTACCTTTTGATTGAAGATCCGACGTTGATCAACTTGTGCTCGCCTGGTTCTCAACCGTAGGCCGACATATCGTGAGATCTCGCAAGAACTCTTCGTAGTCCGAGCCTTTGAAAGATCCCAAAATCCAATCGAAGCCCGCCCAAACTCTCTTCGACGCGTTCTCGAAGATGACACCCCCTATTTATACAATGGGGGTGCTCGGCCACCTTGTGGTTTTCAACACTTGAGTCGGTGCCACCGCCGTTGGCCGAGGTGGCTCTACCACGGTGGTCGAGCCACTGGCCACTTGCCGGAGGCACCTGCCAAGTTGTCGAGGGGCCAGCCAGTGGTTTAAGCCTCTACCACTTTCTGTTCAGGGCACCCTAAAACTGTCGAGGTGGCTCGGCCAGCGGTCGAGGTCACCTTGGCCACTTCGGTCGAGGTTTACCGCCGCCGCCTTGCATGCTTCCGTCGCTTTGCATCGTTTCTCCGCTTATCTTTGGTCTTCCCGCTTGGTTTTGCCCCTGATGTTGCCGCTGTGTTTGAGTCCTCGGCTCCATCAACTTTCGTAGCTCAAACAGCTCGCTTGCATCGACGACTAGTATGGTTGATTCCGCCTCATCGACATTTGAGCGACCAACCTGCGACGCCGCTTCATTGCCTCAGACGCCTTGTCCGACTCACTTCATGTGCTCGCCGACCGCCACGCTGCTTTGGCGGCGGATGGCGCTTTGGCGACGCTTCGCTTGTCGAATGGATCGCTTGTTGTCAACCCACCGCCACGAAGCTTCGCTCGCATCGAGCAATTTTTTATGCCTACAGATATTCCCTCCAAAGCCGCCTCACCATTCTTGATGAGTCCGGGATGCTTTGGACATGATGGTTCCCTACCGAGGGTCCCAAAAGATAGCTTCAAATCTTCGATTCTTTCAGATCATCCAGCTTTTAGGATTCCCCGATAAGATCACGGTGCTGCATTTATTGTCCGACCGCTTGTTATCTTGACTCTAAGCCGGTGGGTGAGCTTTGTTTGTAACTCGCGGCTCTGGCTGGTCGTTGTTTGACTAACCATCGTATTTTGGACTTCTCCATGTCCACAACTCCCTGTTGGCAACACGCTATCGTGGTTTAATACATGGAACTTCATAACCCTCACCGGCTAATCCTTCATCATCACGCATGCTTTGGGTTTAGCTACGAGGATATGATTATCCGATGTCAACATGACTTTCACTCCTCAAGAAATTTTGGAAACATTTATACTGTGAATCCTAGTTGAGTAGGATTACACGCTGATTAGCCGATGCCATCCAAGCATCGATCGAAGTTATCCCTAAGAATATTTCTTGTGAAAATATTCTTCCGAACTTCTCACAAATTAGGAAACAGCTTATACCGTAATCCTAGTTGAGTAGGATTAGGGACACGCTGATCGGCCGATGCATCCGCGACGATCGAAGTTATCCCAAGAATATTTCTTGTGAGAATATTCTTCCTGAACTTCGATAAATTAGGAAATAGTTTATACCGTAATCCTAGTTAGAGTAGGATTAGGCGACGCTGATCGGGCCGATGCAATCCGTGACGATCGTTATCCCTAAGAATATTTCTGTGAAAATATTCTTCCGAACTTCTACAAATTAGGAAACAGCTTATACTGAATCCTAGTTGGAGTAGGATTAGCGACGCTGATCTAAGGCCGATGCAATCCGCACGATCGAAGTTATCCCTAAGAATATTTCTGTGAGAATATTCTTCCTGAACTTCTCGATAAATTAGGAAATAGTTTATACCGTAATCCTAGTTAGAGTAGGATTAGGCGACGCGCTGATCGGCCGATGCATCCGCACTATCGAAAGTTATCCCTAAGAATATTTCTTGTGAAAATATTCTTCCTGAACTTCTCACAAATTAGGAAACAGCTTTATACTGTAATCCTAGTTGAGTAGGTTAGCGCGAATGCTGATCGGAAGGCCGATGGGGCCTTTATGTAGGTGTTATTCTCACAATAATCTTCGTAATCTTTCCTCCAGCCATGGAGGGGGGTAGGAGCCAATCAACGGACTGATTTGGCACTTATTTTGACATCCGGATAAGGTTCCACTAGACTCCTAATTAGGGGCTGATTAGAGTCCTAGAATTGGTTTGGGCCCATAGAGTTGTTATAAATACCCATACCCCCTTCTTGCCTCGACCCAGGGCCGCCCCCCTGTCTCTCTCTTGTTTTTCATCTGCCTCTCCTGCTCTCATCTCTCTCGAACAACGAGGTATGTATAGTGTTTTGGCGACGCTTTTTCTTGTTTTTCTTCTCTCCTTTTGCATGCATGCGGCGCCGACCATGCGAGGGAGGAGAAAGAGGGTGGTGTGGCGGCGGCGATCGGGCGGCTACCGGCAGCGGTGACGGGCAAATACCGGGTGCCAAATGGCACGCTGGCTACCGGCCATTGGCGGTGCACGCGCATGCCGGGCGCATACTGGGGCTGGCAGGCCATGCCAGCCGGGTCAAGGGCGCAATACGCCGTCGCATCGGTGCATGGTTCGGCCGCTATTGTGGTTGCTGACGCTGGTCAGCGCCGTCTACTGGCCTCGGCTGTGGCCGGCGAGCCACGACCGAACCAAACGGGCCTTTTTGTTCTTTAGAGATTGCAGAGACAAATGCAAGCCGAGACTAGGCAAGCTAACTCCACTATAGGAGGTATGTAGCTTTACCTAGTGTTTGCTTTAATTGCATTCCGCCTTAATGCCTTTTTCGTAATTCTCCACGGAAGATTTCGGGATCCGTTTATATGGCAACACTTCCATGGATGACTTGCTGCGCGCTTTGGTCACAAGATGGAGATAATTTCGTGAGGATTTACCTCGCTACTATCCCTAAGAAGGTATGAACTTTCTTCGATAATTATAGGACCAGCCGCTTGGCCAATACTACTATAATTAAAAGAAGTCGAGACATTCCATTTGTGCAGCCGGGCAGTACCCCTCTTCCGCCGCTTAATCGCCTACCATGTAACCGCTGAGATAGATGAGCACATCAGGCTCACCATGGGTTGACGATCCCGCCGATAGATAATATCAGACTCGCTTAGCCTCGCTAATCAAGGAAACGTAAGGGTCTTTAGCCAAATAAGCTTCCATTTTACCGAAAATTCTAAAGTCCTCTTTCTTCTCGCGGCAGAGCCCATCTCGACTATGATCCGGGCGAGAGCGCTGATGCCGGATGAAGATCTATCCCATCTTATTATCCGCTTGGAAATACGCCATTCTTTCTTTGTGAACACTATGATCGAAAAAGGTCCTTCATGGCGGCTTTCTTCATCGGCTCAGCCACCGCTGATCCCCTGATGCTTTTACGGATATGGGTTATCCCGAAATGGTCGCACCATTGTTGATGACCTTGCCCATCCGAGGGAAAGCTTCGTGAACTTAAGAGCTGCTGTAGTCGGGCTTCCTCATATGTAGCCGCCATACGGCTCGCTAGAGGCATGGATCGATGTCGCGGTTTTACCGGCCTCAAGTCCGTGATGCGCAGAGAACCTAATCGACTCTGAGCCGTTGCCGACATATTCTTCCTTAAGCCACATCCGTGACCGGGATATCGCGGGCGAAAAGGAGAGGATAATATCGCCGTGGAGAGCTCCATGCCGAGGAAGATAGATGAGCGCTTTGAGCGGCCAAGGCCAACAAGGAAGAAGCCCTCATCGCAAGTGCCTAGGAGCTCGACCGCCGGGCGTAAACCGGCCGAAGCTCGAGGAGGCAACTACGAAGACACCGAACAATCGGCGAGGAGTCCTTCGCGCAGCGCCAGTGAAGAACTCCACCAGCCTACAATGGTGAAGTGTCTCACTTGAACAAGAAATCCTTTGTCATAGACTTGATGTTTAAGGCTTGTAGTTCTTTCTATATTTGCTTCAAATGAATAAGATCCATTCCTTTCATTGTTTATTATGATTCTTTTATCACGTAAATAATTAACCATAATACTTATAGGATTTTTGGCAAACCCTCACCATCAACGGTTTGATTAGCCTTTACCAACTACCGCTTGAGTTGGCTAGCGTATGATCATCCGATCCGCTCACACGGACGCTGTGCTAAAAGAATGAAACTCTTCTAGACTTGTTATGATATTGAATACATAGGTTTCAGACTTTACGCGCAAGAGACCACCCGCAACGCTGCTGTTACACGACTCATCCCTTCTTAGGCTTCTCGGATCTAAATACCCCGAATCGAACTCGTGTCTTCTTCAATCGGAGAAAGACTAAACCGCAACGCTGGTACGCTGACTTTATCCCTTCTTAGGCTTCGATAAAATGCCCTGTAATCAACTCGTGTCTTCTTCAATCGAAAAGACTAAACCGCAACGCTGCAAGTGAGGCGCTGACTTTAGGGTTATTGCCAACCCTTCAACGTTTGATGAGCCTTTACCAACTACCGCTTGAGTGGCTAGCATGTAGATTATCTAAACCGCTCTACACACAACGCTGTGCTAAAAGAATGAAACTCCTTAGACTTAATGCTACGATGTTGAATACGAGGCTTCGCTCTTTGTCACGGAATAGACTACCCGCAACGCTGCGGTATGCTGCTTTATCCCTTCTTAGGCTTCGGATAAAATGCCCTTAATCAACTCGCTTCTTCAATCGGAGAAAGACTAAACCCAAGAACGCAGAGATAGGCCGCTTTATCCCTTCTTAGGCTTCGGATAAAGTGCCCGTAATCAACTCGTGTCTTCAATCGGAGAAAGACTAAACCGCAACGCTGCGAGGAGCCGCTGGCTTATCCCTTCTTAGGCTTCGGATAAAATACCCCAAGACTAACCTGGTGTCTTCTTCAATCGAAAAGACTAAACCGCAACGCGCAGCGTAGGCCGCTTTATCCCTTCTTAGGCTTCGATAAAATACCCTGTAATCAACTCGTGTCTTCAATCGGAGAAAGACTAAACCGCAACGCTGTGAGGCGCTGGCTTTATCCCTTCTTAGGCTTCGTGGATAAAATGCCCCTGAATCAACTCGTGTCTTCTTCAATCGGAGAAAGACTAAACCGCAACGCCAGATATATGCTGGCTTTATCCCTTCTTAGGCTTCGATAAAGTGCCCTTAATCAACTCGTGTCTTCTTCAATCGGAGAAAGACTAAACCGCAACGCAGGTGAGGCGCTGGCTTTATCCCTTCTTAGGCTTCGGATAAAATACCCCAAGACTAACTCGTGTCTTCTTCAATCGAAAAGACTAAACCGATGAAGATTGATTGAGGTGGGGAAGGAAGAATGTGTTCTATTTCCTCGATGAGGCTAACAGCAGATTCCTGCCGTTGGAATCGAAAAGACTCGTGTGACCTTCACCGGACTACCTGGTCCGAAAATCCCTACAAGATACCTTCGGGCCACCTAAGATGAAGATGGAACTAAGAGTGGGATCTCCACTGAGAACCGAAGAGACTCGTGACCTTCACGGACAACCCGGTCTGAAAATCCCACAAGATACCTTCAGGCGGCTACCTAAGATGAAGATGGAACTAAGAGTGGATCTCCACCGAGAACCTAAAAGACTCGTGACCTTCACGGACAACCTGTCTCGAAAATCCCAAGATACCTTTAGTCGGGCGCTTACCTAAGATGAAGATGGAACTAAGAGTGGATCTCCACCGAGAACCGAAAAGACTCGTGACCTTCACCGACAACCTGGTTCTGAAAATCCCCAAGATACCTTCGCTACCTAAGATAAGAGGTGGAACTAAGGTGGGATCTCCGCCCGAACCGAAGAGACTCGTGACCTTCAGCGGACAACCCGGTTCGAAAATCCCGCGATACCTTCACCGGCGCTACCTAGGATGAAAGATGGAACTAAGAGGGATCTCCACCGAGAACCGAAGAGACTCAGTAACCTTCACGGACAACCGGTCTGAAAATCCTACAAGATACCTTCACCGCGCTACCTAAGATGAAGATGGAACTAAGAGTGGATCTCCACTCCGAGAACCGAGACTCGTGACCTTCAGCGACAACCGTCTCGAAAATCCCTACAAGATACCTTCACGGCGCTACCTAAGATGAAAATGGAACTAAGAGGGATCTCCACCGAGAACCGAAGAGACTCGTGACCTTCACGGACAACCCGGTTCGAAAATCCCACAAGATACCTTCACCGGCGCTACCTAAGATGAAGATGGAACTAAGAGTGGATCTCCACCGAGAACCGGAGACTCGTGACCTTCAGCGACAACCCGGTTCAGAATCCCTACAAGATACCTTCACGCTACCTAAGATGAAAATGGAACTAAGAGGGATTCCACTCCGAGAACTCGAAGAGACTGTGACCTTCACCGGACAACCCGTCTCAAAATCCTACAAGATACCTTCACCGGCGCTACCTAAGATGAAGATGGAACTAAGAGGGATCTCCACCGAGAACCGAAGAGACTCGGTGACCTTCACCGACAACCCGGTTCGAAAATCCCTACAAGATACCTTCACCGGCTACCTAAGATGAAGATGGAACTAAGAGTGGGATCTCCATTCGAACCGAAGAGACTCAGTGACCTTCACGGACAACCTGTCTGAAAATCCCGCGATACCTTTAGTCGGGCGCTTACCTAAGATGAAGATGGAACTAAGAGTGGATCTCCACCGAGAACCGAAAAGACTGTGTGACCTTCATGGACAACCTCGGTTCAAAATCCCTACGATACCTTCACGGGCGCTTACCTAAGATAAGAGGTGGAACTAAGGGTGGGATCTCCACCCGAACCGAAGAGACTCAGTGACCTTCAGCGGACAACCTGGTCTGAAAATCCCATACCTTCACGGGCGCTACCTAGATGAAAGATGGAACTAAGAGGGATCTCCACCGAGAACCGAAGAGACTCGTAACCTTCACCGACAACCCGGTCTCGAAAATCCCGCCGATACCTTCACGGGCGCTACCTAAGATGAAGATGGAACTAAGAGGATCTCCACCGAGAACCGAAGAGACTCAGTGACCTTCAAAGGACAACCCGGTCTCGAAAATCCCTACAAGATACCTTCATGGGCGCTACCTAAGATGAAAATGGAACTAAGAGTGGATCACCCGAGAACCGAAGAGACTCGTGTGACCTTCACCGGACAACTGGTCTCAAAATCCCTACAAGATACCTTCACCGGCGCTACCTAAGATGAAGATGGAACTAAGAGTGGATCTCCACCGAGAACTAAGAGACTCGTGTGACCTTCAAAGGACAACCCGGTCTCAGAATCCCAAGATACCTTCACCGCTACCTAAGATGAAAATGGAACTAAGAGAGGATTCCACTCAGAACCGAAGAGACTCGTGACCTTCACGGACAACCTGGTCTCAAAATCCCTACAAGATACCTTCACGGGCGCTACCTAAGATGAAGATGGAACTAAGAGGGATCTCCACCGAGAACCTAAGAGACTCGTGACCTTCAGCGACAACCTGGTCTCGAAAATCCCTACAAGATACCTTCACAAGGCTACCTAAGATGAAAATGGAACTAAGAGTGGATCTCCACCGAGAACCGAAGAGACTCGTGACCTTCAACGACTACCGGTCTCAAAACCCCTACAAGATACCCACAGCTACCTAAGATAAAGATGAAACCCTTCCGCTTGACACGAAGGATTTTACGCTGAGAGGAAGGATTTTATATTCTCTCCAACTGAAAGGAATTTTGAGGGCCTCTTGTTCATAGAAGGAATCAAGAGGGATTTTGTAATGTACCGTGTAATTGTAGACCCACCGTCAAGGAATTTGATCGGTGGGGAAATTATGATGGAGGATAAATCTAGGTTATCCTCGCTAAAAGTGGGTGAAACATCCCACGAGGAACTTCCCGTCGAACGGTTATCCCAAGATACTATGGGTAGTATTTCTTCAGAACTTCCCATTTATCTAAGATAATTGCCTGGCCGCCATTTTGGGTAATTAGGCGATACGCACTATTGAGTAAACCGCTTTATTACAAACGGCCTCCCATTTAGGTTCGAATTTACCTTTCTTTTTGGAAGTGAGGATTATCGTCGCCGGCTGAGGACCAAATCTCCTTCTCTAAAGGTTCTCTGTCAACTTTGTTGAAAGCCTTCACATCCTAGCTTGGTAGAACTCAATGCATTGTTGAGCCTCCAGCTTTCTCATCTAACATCTCAAGCTCTTCGAGATGTTTTGATGTTGTTCTTCTATTCGCCATCTCGCTGAAAGGGCGATGCTAAGTGACGGATCAATTTCAATGGGAGAATCGCCACACCCGTGAAACCGTGGAGTACGGGTCTTCCAGCCATATGCATGGCCGCGACACGCCTGTAGTGCTTCTCCGAAGTTTATATCCCAGCCTCGCTTGTTATTCTTCACAAGCTTCACGTAATTTTGATAATCGCCTTGTTGAACGCCGCCTAATCCATTTGTCACGATTATAGGTCGCTGACTAGACGCTTTTGTATCTTAAATTTCTACAAAACCCGATGAAGGAATTGCCGATAAATTGGGGACCGCTGTCATGCACGATCCGCTTGGGACACCGCGGTCGATAGATGACATGGTGTTTGATAAACTTGATGACTGCATCGCCTTTACTTCCTTTAGCCGGATTGCTTCACCACTTGGAGAAGTAGCTCTGGTGATCGCTAGAATAAACCGATCTCCTTTAACCGACGGAGGAAAATGGGACCTACCACGCCCATTCCCCATATCTCAATGGCCGTGATGTCAAGGATGCGCTGTTCGGCCGATGCATATAATTCAGCGGAATTTGACATCGCGCATTTCCGAAGGATCGATCCAAGGCTATTAATCATTGTGGGCCAAAAGTAACCCATTCTCCCCGATTCGATCAGAGTTTGGGACCAGCCGGTGTGCACCACATTCACCTCGTGGTGCTTCCCAAAGGACCTCTTCTCGCCTCCTTGTTTGAAAGGCATCGAGTAAAGACCATCGCACCCCTACATATAGCATCTCGTTTCGTGTCGTAAAAGAATTGAGCTCTTCGCCGGATTGACTTTCTCCTTCACGCTCTCCGCTAATACCGTAAGACATAATCGATGATAGAAAGCGCCAACTCTCGGCTCCAACTTGGTTTGGGTTGCATGTACTCTTTGGTAACTCCCTTTGTCTTCTTGTACCCCATCATATTGGTACGAAGAGTCGGTGAGTCCCGACCGTAACTAATTGCTCGGCCTCTAAGGTTGTGCTAACGACAGCCTAACGCCGCAGCATCCGCCAATGAGCGCTTTGGAGGCGGATATATTCGATGAAGAATTCTTCAATGAGTCCGCTATTTCAACGGCTACCGATGATAGGGGACCTGATCGTGATTCTCACTTCAGTAGTCACCACGACTCGCTTAACTATCGCCAGAATCCCCATACGCTCGGAGATATTCGACCCCCAGCTCTTTGGCGGCTAAGTCCATAAGTAACGCGCTGTAATTCGCCACGCTATTGGAACAAGGTTCTGTGAGTGAATAAGCACGGGCATGACATGATTCCTGGGAAATCAAGACAACTCGACTCAAATGAAATCTTAGAACATCCGGGGCACTTGCCACATTGGTGGCCCGAAGCTCCATCAAAATACAACGCCATATTTGTTGATGCGATAGTGTTGACTTCAACTTCATCCGAAGATCATCATATAGCTCAACCGCATCCTGTCGGCCGGGTACCAAGAGATCACAAATCGCTTGTCCTTTGATCGACTTCTGTTTGAAATACAAGTCATATTGGGACAAGAGCAAGGCCCATTTCGCCAAACGCCAACTCATCGAGGCCGGCCGGAATATGAATATCCGGACCGATTCACTGGAAATAACATAAATCGCCCGTCCGGACTAAATAGTGCCGCGATTTTCAATCGCTAACACTAATGCAAGGCACCGCTCACCATTGATATCGACTCAAAGACCACTAATGTTCGCCGTAATACATCAGCCTGCTTCGCGGATCCGCTATCGCCGCCTTTGCGCCAGTAAAGCTTAACGAGTGATCCGTTGCCTTGACGAGATCAAAACGGTTTTCCAGCGTGCAACAAGAAGGAGGTTTAGCGAGATAAGACTTGATCTCTTCAACGCCGCAAAGGCCGCCCCAAATATATGACACGCTTCTTGTTCAACTTTGAGAACGTTGGCACTTCCTCGATAGGTTCGATATGAATCGCCGGATGTACGCCATCGCTCTTGTAACCCCCTGAATTCTCTCTGCATCTCTCGAGGTTGCAACTCTTGAATTGCCTTCACTTTGTCGATCGACGCGATTCCTTTGTTTGCGACGACGAAGCCGAGGAACTTGCCACGGACATCCTCAAGGAAGGATTTGGCAGGTTCATCTTTAGCCGATGAGTCCGCATGAGTTCAATACCGCTCTAAGATCTTCGATGTGATCTCCTTTGTCACTTTTCACGACCAAATCGCCGACGAGCATTCGACCTTTTTCCAAGATGATCCCGAAAATCTCCGCCATTGCTCGTATGTTACGCCAAAGATTTTTGAGGCCGAACGGCATGACCGGTAGCAATATATGCCGATGGCGCTCAACTGTTTACGCCATCGGGTACATCTTGATTTGATTATACCCAAAAGCCATCCATAAAGGACATTCTTTCAAATCCACACATATTGTCAACTATGACATCGTGATTGGAAGAGGGAAGTCATCTTTGGCAGCAGCTCAGATCTCTCAGAATCCATAATGCATCCTAATTGAGCCATTCTTCTTCATGACCGACTATATTCGCCACCAATCCTGATGTTGAATTTCCTCATGAATCCCGATTCTATGAGTTTCTTCACTTCACAACGATTGCCTCCAATATTTGTGGACAAACCGCTTTTGCCGCTGCTTTGACAGTTTGACATCCGCTTTGATGTTGAGGCGATGTGTCGCCACATTAGGTCGAAGTCCCGCATGTCCTCGAATCTCGTGCTAATACATCGATATACCCCTAATTAGGGCAATCAACTCTTCCTTTCTTCCGAGGGAGTGTATTGCTGATGTTAATGAGCTTAGGATGCTCTCCATCACCCATATTAACCTCGACTACTCGCCCTTAGTGGGGGTTCTCTTTGTTCAACCGTCCCCAAACCGCTCTTGAGTTGATGGATCCATGGGTCTTCCCATGTTGGCACGTCTTCATCACTCTCAATAGTAGCGTGATCGACCGTAGCCATATTTGACATTAACCCCTTGAAAATTTCATCGATGCTAACATCGAGTCCAAGCGAGGAATCTATGAATGTCCGCCTCGGCTTGACACTTGGTCGCCAATGAACTAACAACATTCATCTTCTAAAGAAGGTACATAACCCAACCTCTCGCTGGTCATATTGGTGGTTACCCTGACAATTCATCGCCTTGAGACTGATCTTTTTCCGCCAGCATCTTGACTTGGTTTGGCATTTTGTTGCCAAGCCTATCAAAGACCGAATTTCTTCTGAAATGGCTTGGTGCGCTACATTCGACAACACCGCCGATTAGTTTGGAACACGGACAATGCGTCCACCGGGGAACTTCTATTTCGAGATTTACTCAGACTTCAAAGACGATAGTACCACTCATCGGCATGAATGCCGGAGCAACCCTCGTGTGTCGGGTAATGACTCTGTATAACGCCATCGCTGCCGACGAAAACGCCTTTCCGAGGATGAGCCACATTATCGAGGTTCCAAGAGTCACTGCCTCAACGCTCGCTTTATGAAGTTTCGACGGGCTCGAACTTCGATCTGAATTCCGCTGAGAGCAGCCATGAATCTTCTTATCACTCGCTGGAGGTGGGTGCGACCTCACTAGGAGTGACCCGGACTTTAACGGGCCCAATCATTCTTTGATCGAATTTTACCTCGATCATCATGCAATGAGCCGAGGTGCTCCAAAGCCGCTTGCTCGATACGCCAAGTGATTGACCGCGAGCACAGAGCCGATGGACATTTGGATGAAATCACCGAGGTGTGATCTTCTTTGAATCAAGTCACCCGCATGCCGAGCCTTAGCCGAATCGCTTTGAGGTGGTCGATTCTTGACTAACGTTTGGCCTTCGCCCGAATCGTTGTTCCGGATTTCTGACTCAAACTTGGCGATTTTCGGGCGTCCCTTGTCCACTTCTCCTTCTTCTACATCCGGCCTCCCCGAACTAGAGCCCGTGTGCGGTGTAATGCACGCCTCGATACGCTTCTGCGTTGATCGGTTCCGCTTGACGCGAACCAATCATTTGTTGGCGGCTTGGAGGAGTTGCTGCACCTATTGATGAGGTTCTTGACCTCTCCCGATTTCAGATCCACTTTGTAGCGACACCGCCGATCGATTCCGTGGCCTTGGCTTAACTCACGCCCGAGAGTCGGCATGCCATCGCCGCGATCTCGCGAGATCCGGCGATCTTGGATGCCTAAGGATGCCATTTGCAATTTCGCAACGGCGGAGTTAAGATCCTCGCCTTTAAAGTTCCGAGCCGACAAATGGATCTTTCTGCAGCAGATCCTTCGATTTGTGGGGAGGACGATCCGACAAGGATGATAGTATGATACTCACAATGAACCCGGATCAACTTGGATTCGTTGACTTCGGGCGAATTATTACACCCTACGCAGAAGCTGGGCGGTCCCGCTTAGCCGTTAGCGGGCGGGGTCAAGGGGCGCTGCCCTTGGGTCCGGCACCGAAAAATTTTTCCTATCCGCCCTGAGGCCTTTGACTTCTTCTTCGACCGATCCGATTCGCTGGCTAATACACGACGATCTCTCGACTTGAGACCATGGTTCAATCGTGGTCGCCACTTTGTTCAGGGTAAAAGTTGGGATGATTGTCATTGATTTGAACTTGCTTACAAACTTCACACCAAACAAATTCAAAGAGAAATATCGCTTTTATTTTAAGGCTTACAATGAAAATCAAAAGATTACAACTTTTATCCTTAGAACAAACACAGGATCTCGCTATATCGGATCCTCGCTATGGGTTCTTTGCTCGTGTCGGGACTTATTGTGTCCGTGGACCACCGCCAACCCGATCCGTAGAGACCCGTTCGAACTACAGATAAGGGGCTCGCTTCACTAAGGAAACGAATCACCGAGGGGATCACACTCACGGAGAGGGATCGCCGAGCGTGAGATCTACTAGAGAAATCACAAGTATCCCCGAGATTAAGACGAAGCTTAATCTAGAGGGTATCTCAGAGTTCGACCAATTCGTTACCTTTTGATTGAAGATCCGACGTTGATCAACTTGTGCTCGCCGCTGCTCGTAACCGTATACGACACTGTAGATCTCGCAAGAACTCTCGAAGTCCGAGCCTTTGAAAGATCCCAAAATCCAATCGAAGCCCGCCTCCAAATCCCCCTTCGACGCGTTCTCGAAGATGACACCCCCTATTTATACAATGGAAGGGGTGCCCGCCACCTGGTGGTTTCTACCACTTGCCGAGCCACTGCCAGTTGGCCGAGGTGGCTCACCCATGGTGGCGGAGCCACCGACCACTTGCCGAGGCACTCCGGCCAAGGTCGAGGTGGCTCGCCAAAGTGGTCGAGCCACCTTGGCCACTTTGGCCGAGGTTTATCCGGCTACCGCCTTTGGCGCGTTTTCCGCCGTTTTGCGTCCAAGCCCGCTCGATTCTTTTGGTCTTCCGGCTTGGTTTTGCCCCTGATGCGCTGCCTTGTGTTTGAGTCCGCGTCTCGATCAACCTTCGTGAGCTCAAACAGCTTCGCTTGCATCGACGGACTAAGTATGGTTGATTCGCCTCATCGACGCTTGAGTTAAATCAACTCCGACGCCGCTTCATTGGCTTCACGCCTTGCCGACTCACTTCATGTGCTCGCCGACCGCTTCTACGCCGCTTTGGCGGCTGATGCGCTTTGGCGACGCCGGTTTGTCGAATGGATTGTGGGTTGTCAACCCACCGCCACGAAGTTTCGCTCGCATCGATAAGCAATTTTATGCCTACAAGGGTCTCTTTGCCCGTAAAAGAGTACCGAAGTCCATGTATTCAATATCATAGCAACAAGTCTAGAAGAGTTTCATTCCTCTAGCACAACGCCACGCTATGAACGGATCCGTGATAATCCAAGACGCCAGCCCAACTCAAACGTAGTTGGTAAAGGCTAATCAACCGCTGATGGTCGAGGGTTTGCCAAAAATCCTATAAGTATTATGGTTAATTATTTCACGGCAAAAGAATCATAATAAATAATGAAAGGAATAAATCTTATTCATTTGAAGATAGAAGGAGCTACAAATCTTAAACATCAAGTCTATGACAAAGGATTTGTTGTTCGAAATGAGATACTTCATCACTATAAGCCCGTGGAGTCCTCCCCGCACTCACCTCGAAGACGCCTCATCGGTATTCAAATTCATTGGCGCATCTAGTAATGTGAAGGAAGCGAGGTCGCCTTTGACGGCGCTAGTTTTTCCTCCTCGCTTTCGCGAACCCGAAGCTTTGGCTTCCTTTCGTTCTTCGAAGTTCGCGCAATGAGCAGTACCAGATGTTCTCGACGACGCTCGAGGACTTGCTTTCACGCTTGACGCTCGACTCGTACACTCACGCTGCGAAACTTTTCAAAGTCTTCTCCCTTGAACAGTCCCCGACCTCGTAGGATTGACATGGGTGTGATACCAATCTATCTCGACGCCGCAAGTGACGCCGCCGCCATAGGAGTTCACAAAATGACCTCTTGCTCGATATTCTCCTCAGGCTAAAGGTGCTCACGAAGCCTTGATCCAGCCTCTGATGAGTCGTGTCACCTCATTGCATGATTCAAAAAGGCTAAACTCTCCACATAAGACGAAGAGTTAGCTGCCTAGTGAGCTTTGCTCACAACGATTAGCTAGCCGAGGGCCACCAACACGCAATTTCCTCCAATTTCAATATGAATGGGCGTAAGACCATAAAGGTCGCCCATCTAACCTCAATAATAGAGATCGCTTATTTCAAACCATTCTCCAACAAACAAGGAGACCCATCACGTAACCGAGTCGAACGCAGCATTTTTGCCCGGCAATCTCGCGATAGGTTGAATCCGAAGGGGTCCGCCAAGATTAACTCGGCCTCCACCCGCCTCTATACAAGGGCCGGGAAATCCCGGTTCTACCAAGCCTCGTAAGGAAGGCGGATCGGATGATGGAAGCGATCCTCAAACTCGCCATCCAAATTATGATGGTCGCCACGGGTTTCCCTAGTGTTCGACAAGTGGTTCGCCTCTGGTGGAAAGAGGTGTTCTCCTGATGACCTTAAGAATCGAGACTTGACATTTGGAGCCTTCAAATAGACTAATAATCATCGGAGCATCCGCCACCACAAGGGAACAAAGGGTTACCGTGATCATTTAGGAGGAATATCTTGAAAAGGAAACATAAGGCGAGAACTCTTCTCGTAAACCCATGAGATTGAAGTCATTTAATTTTATAACGTAATAACGATTTCATCCATATCGACACTGAGAACGATAAATATAGTCGCTGCAAAACAAAGCGGCAATATATTTCGCTCTACGAGCAAAGGTAACGGTATGAAATCGCCCCGCTAAAGATATCGACGGTGATCTTTGAAGCCCCAATCCTCACGAAGGAAGATTTCGTTTCCGCTTCCACAAAGGAGGACGGCTGGTCAGAATAAGTACACAACCGCAGCTGGCCGATCCCACAAAGGAGGATTTCGCTCTTCCCAATCGCTTCAATGGAAGGAGAACGGAAGGGATACAACGATGTATGTAATGAGAATATGATGACGCTGGCGCACCACCGAAGAAGGAGGCGCATTCACGCCGCGGCGAAGTTGATCGACTCCTTGAAGCCGCGGATCTTCCCGACGACATCGAAGCCGCAAAACACGACGAAAAAGGTCAAATACGCAGCCTGAAAATCGCAAATATAGCATCGAAAAGTCCCGCTTGGTCGGGTCATGGTCTATCAATCATGACCGAGCATCAACGCATGTCAACAAGAACAACGGACGACCGCACTGGCCCGAGGGTGCTCTAGGTGGTTAAAGCAGAGGCCGCTCGCCGCTGACTAAGTCGCTCGCCAGCGCCAGCGCTGACCGAAGCCAAATGCCAGTTCGGTCGCGACCGAAGCCGTACTGCACTGCCGGGCCGCCGTTGCTTTGCCTGTTATCGCTGCCGCTGTGGCCGCTGGCCTCGCCGCCACCACCGGTCTGGCTGGCCGCCAGGCCACCGCCACCTATTCATGGCCACGACGGGTTCTCTCCCATGCATGCATGCAACAAAAAAAGAGAGAAAAGAAAAGAGAAGAGGAGGAAATATAAAACCCTCATCATACCTGTTCGTGAGAAGATGAGACGACACGAGGGAAGAAAACGAAGAAAAGTGCATAGAGAAGGGGCCGCCTAGGTCAAGAGGAAGGAGGGTTTATGGGTATTTATAACAATCCCATATGGACCCAATTTCTTTGAATAAGGAGTCCTATTTGACGATGGTAGGAATTTAATTGGAGCCCAATTGGATATCTAAAAGGAATCCAAAACAGCCCAATAATTTGTCCATCCTCTTTCCTAAATATTTAGAAAGATTTTGGAGATGCTACCCGCCTCAATTCTCCAAATATTCTCCCATGTGGTCTAATCCTACTCCAAATAGGATTACGAGCATAACCCTTCCTAATTTGTCGAGAAGTTCCTAAGAATATTCTCACAAGAAATATTCTTAGGATAACTCGATCGTATGATTGCATCGACGCCGACTCAACGCTATGTCTAATCCTACTCTAACTAGGATTACGATAAACTATTTCCAAATTTTCAACGAGGAGTTCCCGGAGAATAAACCCATATTCTTAAGGATAACTCGATAACCCTTGATGTCCTCCTACCATAATATCCAAGAGAGGAACAACCCGACGAGGCATGTAAGTCGTAGGACACCGGACGACGGTCTAGTCCCCGAGGAACTTCTCCCACTATGAATAATCATATCCCAACAAAGGCCAAAGTTGCCGATTCACGAATCGGGCCAAAGACGATGGTTGAAAGCTAAATGGTCTCCTCGCTCAACAAGGAATCCCTGAGGATCTCACCATGAAAAATCCCCTCCCACAGTGGTTAAACCAACAACACACGGATGATGGAAGAATTAGCCGATTGAGGGTTATGGAATCCCATGTATTCGATAGCCAACATGTCGCCAACAAGGAGTTCGGACGACATAAGGAGAAGTCCAAAAGTCCATGGTTAGTCAAACAACAACCAACCGACACGAAGTTACAAATAAAACTCACCCACCACCTTAATCAAGATTTTAACAATGCCGTAACAAATGCAGACCGTAATCTTATCGAAACCTACAAAGAACCGGATGGTCCGAAAGAATCGAAGACTTGAAGCTATCTTTTGGGACCCTCACCGATCCGGCCGGAACCATCATGTCCAAAGCATCCTGCACTATCAAGAATCGAGATCAGACGCTTTGGAGGGGTATCCAGAGGCGCTGAAAATACTTATAAGATCCCCGAAACCAACTCGCGGACGGGAGTCGGGCGAATGACAACCCATCGAATGATACGGACGCCAATCGCTAAAACGCTAACCCATAAGCAACCTCCACAACACAAGCACGGTTTAAACCGACTGGAATGACGATCGGATTCCGTGATCGCTGGAACCGAACGAACCAAGAGTTAGTCCCGAACCAAATACACGAAACCTAAGTCCGAGAAGGCCAAGAGTCAATAGGCAGGGCCTAAAGCCCGAAGACCAAGAAAACGACGGAAACAACAACGAACGCGACTCCTACTAACTTGGCCGCCGAACCCGCTTTTGGCGAACCTCATCCGGCAAGCCTCGTGATTTGGCGACCTCATGGGCTTAACCTCGCTTCGACGAACTCGCTCGGGCGAACGCACTGGGCGACTCGCCATTCACGAAGCTCTCGTTCACTTGGCGTATCCTCGCGTTTGGCGAACTCGCCTCGGGCGACCTCCGCTTAGGACTCATTATCCGGCGAAGCTCTGATTTTGACGAACCTTGTTTTCGGGAACTCATGGCGGCAACCTCGAACTCGGCTTCGGCGAGCTCTGATTTTGCGATCTGCCTAACCTTTTCATGGCGCTTAACCCGCTTTCGATTTAACTCGCTTTTCGGGCGAACGCCAGACTTCGTGGACTCGCGATTTGGCGAGCTCGGTTCACTTCATGGCTCATTTCATTTTTCGGCACCTCGGTTCTTCGGGAACGCCACATCGACGACCTCGCTTCGCGAACGCAGACTTCGTGGACTCTCGCGATTGGCGAGCCTCGTTCACTTTTAAGCTCTCACATTTCGCGAATCCGGTTCTGGCAACGCCGACTTCGGGCGGACTCGCGATATGAAGCTCAGGTTCACTTTGGCGCTCTCACCATTTCGCGAATCCCCGTTCTTCCCGCGAACTCGTCTTTTACGGACTCGCGATTTGGCGAAGCCTCGTGTTCACTTGGCGGCTCTCAACTTTGTGAACTCGCTCGGCGAACTCGTGATTCGCTTATAATCATGCTTTTGACGAACTCGCTTTTATTAACTCACTATGAAGCTCGTGGTTCACTGGCAAAGCCTCGCTCATTTTGGCGAACCTCGATTCTCGCTGGCAAACCTCGCTTCATTCAGCGAACTCAAGAAGATGGCGAACCTCGGTTCATCTTGGCGAACCTCGCTTTTGACTAACCTCAGATTCGCTTAACTCTCGCCGAGGCACCTCTGAATTCAACAGGCACCTCCGCCAACTAAGCCGAGGCACTCGGTGCCAGCCGAGGCACTCGGCCAACTTGGCCGAGGCACTCGGCCAACCCCACTTGTATAAATGTGGGGATCTTCTTGGTCCCATGGATTTTGGAGGCTGGATTTTGAAGGCCGGACTTTGGAGGGTCCGACTTTGCCCCATTTTCCGGCGGCTTCCGCCGACTTGAGGGCTGATTATTCTTTGGGATTTTGGGATTTTGGGATTTTCCTTCGACTTCACCGCTGAGATCCACGAGCCGCCGACGCGACAGCCCGGAGCACCGCGCGAAAGCACAAGTTTAGTCGACGCCGATCTACAAGCGGAAGGTAATCAATTCGGTCAACTACAGATAATTTCTAGATTAAGCTTCGCCTTAATCTCGTGGATAGCCAGGATTTCTCCTAGTAGATCTCACCCGCCCGCGATCCTCTCCTTCATGAGTGTGATCCCCGGCGATCTCTCCTTCGAGTGTGATCCTCAGCGCTTTCGCTTCTTCGCGGAACGAGCCTCGCGACGCCTCAGAGTTCCGTAACCCGTTTCCACTGATCGGAATTGCGCGTGGTTCACTGACACAAAGTCCCCGCATGCAAAGAACTCGACGCAGCGGTGATCCCGATATAACGTAGATCCTCGTGGTTTGTTCACTAAGGAGAAAGTTGTAATCTTCGCTTTCATTGCACTTTAAAATAAAGGCATTTCTTTTGAATCTTGTTGTGCCAAAGAAGTCAGAATCGTTCAACCGGCAATGAATAACAAACCGACTTTTACCGCTAACACTCACGACTACTACAACTCGCCCACTAGGATAACCTAGGATTTAAAGGCTTGTTGTATGCTTAAATACAACCGTGATTCCTCAAAGTGAGTTAGGTTTTTTTTATTTTCTTTGCTAGAGGACTAGCAAAAGTTTAGGGTGGGGGTATTTGATTATCACATTTTAATTATATTTTATACCCCATTACCTATTTTATATGAATAAAGATATTACTAATAATTATTTTTATCTTATTTTGTCAAGCTAATAAAGAAATAATGAATAAAAGCCCAAATGACTCAAATTCTCTCAATTTCTACCAATTTTGAAGCCAAATCAAGACAAACGAAGGCCCAAGATACCAAAGTGATCCAAGAGAAATTGTGGAAGAAAATGAAGAAAAGATAAATTTGAAACCAACCGCCGACTAATCGGTTGGTTCGCAAATGCATTCAATTAAGGGTCATTCTTCCTTGATGGCCAAGTTTGATCCAATGGTTCACATCAACTCATGGCTATAACTAAGGGTGAAATCAAGATTTTGAGTGTGAAATATTTTGTAAAACTCCATTGGAGAGGAGGGTTACTCTTAATTGAGAAGACTTTCCAAAAATTATAACTTTTGTTACACAATAAATAAAATTTTCACTTCTTCAATTTCCTTTCTTCTTCTTATCCAAGGACCAAAAAGGATGAGATGAAGATCGAGTTGTTGGCTCTCTTTTATTTTTCATTTCTTGTTCATTTATATGCTTTGTAGTTTAGATTTACTTTCATGCAATTTACTTTCATGCAATGTCTTTAATTCTTGTATTTACTTTCTAGCATAGATTTTTCTTTCTTTTAATTCACCTTGAGGCTAGAACCCTCTAGGAAATTACCCTTTCTGTGGAGCTAATATTTGTGGGATCCTAGAGATTGTTTGAAACTACCTAACAAATCCAACTTATTCCCATAAGATTGAGATAAGCTAAGTGGATGTACTCTAGATTCCTCATATCTTTAATTAATCCTCCATACTTTACCTTCTTTATTTTCCTCTTATCCTTGCTTTTCATTTGTTTGTTATTTTCCTTTATTCTTGATTCTTGATTTCATTGATTTTACTTCTCTCTCAATCTCATATTCCTCCATGTGCATATAATCTCAAACCTAGTTTTGTTATTATGTGCATATAACCACAACCACATTCTCAATTTTATTTTCTCCTCTTTTGCACATAATTCACATTCACTCTTCTAATCTCTCCACATCCACATTCACATTATTTACCACTCCTAATTTGTCACGCACAATATAAGAATCAATATTGACCAAAACTCATACTTTCACGTTCATCGTGGGATCGATAACTTTTTATACTATAACTTGGTAAGTTGTATACTTGCAACTTAGGAGGTAATCATTTATTTCCCTTCATCCAGCCCACTCTTGGGCTCTACTCTCTCATGGCTGCTGAGTAAGCCTCCCACCACAGATAATGATACTTGAGTTAACCTCACGGTCGTCGGGATCGAGCTAACCTCGTGTTGTCGTGCCTAGCTCTTTTGATACAAAAGTTGATTCATTCGTTGGCACTTTGGTTGGTTTATCCAACTTGTTTGTCATCAAAGCTCGGCGTTATCATGTATTACTCCCTTGTTGGACTTTTAGTTTGTCAACGAGGTAATTCCTCTCCGATGAGTTGAGTTCTACACCAGCAGATCTCCCTTCAACGCCAAACTTGAAAAAAAAAAAACTTCAGCAACAATGACGTCCACTTGGTTAATAGAGCAAATGCCTTGTCTCCCTCGGCATACTTCCCCAGAATTAAAACTTAAAATTTTTCGTTTTTGTGTCAACAAAAACAATGTAATTTTCTTTAGTTTTGTAACTTTTGACGGGAAAAAAGGCCATGCTTGGCAACACTTTGGTTGATATTTGGTGATTTTTTTGAATTATGGGTAATTTGTCTATTAGGCTCACATGCATCGTACACCACCTATTACAGTTATTGTGTTAGCATGTTGAGGGGTTGTGGGAAATTCTATGGATTTTTTGTCAAATTTGGAAAAGTTGTGAAAGTTCCGGGAAAAAAAAAGGAAACAAATTTCACTGGGTGCTGTGAAAATTGTTGTAAACGTTATTCAGTATGGTACTTAGGCTTTAAGAAATATTTTTGGAAGTGGATGAATTAAAAAGGGTAAATTTCATAAAACTCAACAAAATTTTGAGTCGTCTCACATAAAACTGTCAAGAACTTTCTTATTCTATTTTTCTCACGAAAACCCCAATTTTAACATCATCAGTCTAAATTTTGCACGTATCTGGACATGATTCAACTGGTCAAAATATCCTCAATAACCCCACGTATGACTTCAAATGACAAAAATATTCCTCCGTAACCCCACGTGTGCCAGTCATGAGATTTTAAATTACCAAAACACCCCCTATTATTTTTAGTTTGAGACTACAATGAGGCAATTCTACCTTTGTCTCCTTTTTGTGTGCCCTCCAAAATACGTACACACATAGCAAAATATTATCAAGATAAAACACATCCCAAAAAAAAAAAAAAATTTGTTCCAGATTAAATCTGACGGTGTTAGTAGAAAAAGTTAAAGGTTTAACAGAACAAACGAAGTTTAGTGAGTGTTTAGTGGGAAACACCCTAACGCTTTGGAGGGTTTTGTTATCTAAACGTTGGGTTTAGAAATAAAGAAATCCTTAACAGAAAAGTTGGTATGCTATCTGTATCTATATCCATCATCTAGCATTTTATCAAGGAGCAATGATAACTCGGCTATATTTTTCAAACTACTCAAAAATTAGCACAGTCAAAATTATGAGGTTCTTGATGATTCATCGAATTTGATGGTAATCTAAGTGAAAGAACCCAAAATTTAGGGTGTGTTTGGCAATCTTTTAAAACTAGATTAGGACTGAACCTAATCAACTTTTGAATATTTTCGTGTTTGTCAAAAAAACTGAGTCATAACAGGTCATTTGGCCATTCAATTGGCTCTAGTTTGGACCACCATTCTCTCGATTTAAACTAGAACCGGTTTAAGATAGAACTAAGAGGAGTGAACTTGACTAGAGTTTTAAATGGGTTGCCAAAAACACTTGTGTGCAGTATCATGTAGGATTGTTTTAGAGACTTTAGACGCTACTCTCATAACGAAGCACTCAGCCTACAAAGACCAAAAAGCCCTAATTCCGGTCTGGAAAAACAAGACACAAAATTCATTTTGCAGAAGAGGGGGAAAAACTCAGTAAATGCAAATATTTCGTGATTTCTTCATTTCACGAAATAGGGGAAAAAAGTTGAAATCAGAAGGGAACAAAAAACCCCTCTCAACTTCCCAATTTACAAAAAGCACTCCCGCTTCCTTACCACACAAAAAACCAAAACCAAAGTTGCAAAAAAACCCCCGGAATCTTTACATTTTACATTTCCACCGCCATCCCCCCTCTCTCTACGCCGCCACCGCCGCCGGAGCTCCGCCAACCGCCTCTCCTCTTTCAATATCCCTTCTCCGCTATTCATTCTCAAATCCCCAAACAAAAACTTCTTAATCCCCAATATCCGACCAAACCCTAACCCTAACCCTACCTCCTCCTCTCTCCTCCCAATCTCAATCCTAACCTCTCGATTCTCCGACGAAGACCCTGTCGCCGGATCACATCTCTGTCCCCTCGCCGCCGGCGGCGATTCCGCCGATTCCTCGACCTCGACAGCGGATCGACACAACGGGCACGAATTATGAGACCCAAACCACATATCAATGCATGCTATATGAAAGCGGTGACCACACCGCGGGAGCACCCGAACCTTATCCCCCTCCTCAAACTCATTAATACAAACCGCGCACTCCGCCACGTCATCGTCCTCGAGGTCTTCGGCCGAGAAGAGGGACACGTGGAGGGATTTGATGATGGCGGGGTCGAGGGCGCGGGAGATCGCCGGAGATGGGGGGCTGGAGTCGCCGGCGGAGGTGAATATGAGGGGGTTGCGGCGGCGGCGGAGGGAGCGGCGGCGGTAGACGCGCCAGCGGACGTAGAGGTGGACGAAGAGGATGATGAGGACGACGGAGAAGAGGACGACGATGGCCGAGAGCATGATCTTGCCGCTCAGAGCGTAGCCACGTGGCGGCGGGATGCGGGTTTGGGTTTTGCTGTTGATGGTATTTGAATCCATTTTGGGTTTTGGGGTTTTGATTTTGGGGAGAGCTTGAAGTGAGGAGGAGGTGGTGATGGGGGGCCTTTATAAATGCTGCGGTTTTTTTCGATACGGGGGTGGGAACGGAGATTAATGAGTACAGGGAGCTTTTCTTGTCAGTATTTAGAATGACTTAAATAACCTTGGGGTTTGGACTAAATAATAGTTGTCTTTGTAGCATTTTCTAATGCTAAAGTATATGCTTTATTTAATTCTACTTCAAAGATTGAAACTTATGGTATGATGAAATTTGCATGCCGGTGCTCCTTGTTTTTATTAATGGAGCAGGGTTCTGTTTTTTGAGACATCATTTAGAAAAATGTTGGATGAGATGCAAAACCCAAAAAAAGTATTAAAAACTATTAGTTGTATAGAGAACCATTATGTTAAATTTAAAAATCATACTAAACTCTCAAGAACTTTTAGCATTTTGTAGTAAACCCCTAATAACTTTTAAAATCGTACTAAACTCTCATAACTTTTGCAGAAAACTCCGAAAATTGGCATTGTTACTGCATGTGCAACTCACATGAATTAAAGAGATCAAAAATACTCTTAAATTATTTTAAAAAACTCTTTTATGACCTTTTTTATGTTTTCAGCCAAAAAAAAGAAATTTCGCGTCTTTTGCTATTCGCTCTCCTCTTGCTCACGCACATGTTGGGTCCTGAATTCTAATTTCTTTTTGCTAAAATTATTCTTGAAAATGCATTTTATGTTTTTTTGTCCAAACTTATGGGGATTGTCTACAATATGCGGAAATTTATTGTGGATTTTTTACAATTCTAAAAGTTATTGGAGGCTTATTGTGATTTTTAAAGTTATTGGGGTTTACTGCAAAATAGTGATCTTGGGGATTTGGTGTAATATATCCTAGATCTTACTTTATAATAAAGAACAAAGTGAGAAGTATCAACTAAACCATATGGATAGATATTTCTTCCTTTATTACTACAACTAAAAAAAGCCATTTCCCCTTGATAATAAAAAAGATAAAAGCTAGCCAAAAAGATGAATTAGTGTGGAAGGATAATTTCGGTATTCAACGCAAGAAAAGCAAAGATCTCTTTTTGGCCGGGCCCCGTGGCAGTGGGGTACACGCGGCATTAAAATAACGATGGTATCCAAAAAGCCGAGTAGAGTTTAAGACTTTAAGTATGGTTCAAAACTAACGGCCAAATCGCACCCAACTTTATACCCGCTCTACCATATATGGGGCCACTGTAATCAGTCACGGGAGTGCATCAGTTGCTTCATTCAACGGTCGAGCGAACACGAAGCTTCGCGCCTCCGCCACAAATCGAACAAGCAGCGATACTGTAGGCGCAAAGAAATTTCATCAGAATTGGCACCATTATATGTACGCATATACGCTATATTGAGCAAATATATTATGTAGCACTGACCGTTGGAAATCTTTGAAATAAAAAACATCCTGCGTATAGAACCGGTAAACTGAACACCACCCTTATACAAAATAAAATTTTCTAGTTAGAGATTACCGTCGGATCTTTCGTAGAGATTGTCAAGTATCTCAATCTTCGAACAACGGTTGGAAAACAATCACACGGAGATAACGAAAAGCTCCAACGTATTACCCCGCTACTCACTCCGAAAATACAAAACTGTGAGAGAGGAAATAGGAGATGAGAGTATTCTTTTTCTCACTTTTTTTTCTCACAGTACGCTCATATTTAAAGAGAGAAAACAAATATAATTCTAATCCAATCGAATTAATTAAATATCGTATCTCTAAGATACGATAAGCTCCATTATTTTGGTGTATCCTTATTCATCTATGACTATGAGAACCTATGTAGAAAATCACATAGAAATTATACTAAATAGACTTAGATACCTTATGGATTATACATGACTCTTACGCTATTTACTTAGAGTTTTCCTCGAAGTTAAATCTTATTCTCGTTTTTAGTTGATTGAACCAACTTTAGGCATCAAAGAAGACAGTAAATGCTACTTTAGAAAACAGTAAGGAATTTAAATGTCAAGAACAAGTAATAAAGTATATAAATGCAAAGTCATGTACACTATAAGGTATTTAAGTGATAATTAATTGGACTAGAAATAAAGAAGAATAGGATACATGTCACATCTCTCAGATTTTAAGTAAATGTCAATTTTATTTAATTTCAGTACATAAAATCAATAAATACTAGTACAAACAATCTACTACTTCTAACTTAAAAGCAAAACCTCAAAATTACTATTTATATTATAGTAAAAAGCTGTTCACCCTACGGTAAATTTTCCGTCCTCAGCCATACTGTTCGCGTTGTGATGATTTTTTTTAAAATAAATACTGTTCATGTACAGTGTAATTTTTTCCAATACACTATGATTGTTACAATATGATTGAGAATATTAAAATTATTGTTCATCCTATGAAAAAATTTCAACCTTAGCCATATTGTTTGCGTTGTAATGATTTTTTTTTAATAAACACTCTTCACATACAGTATAATTTTTAAATCTTAAACATGTTCTATATGCTACAGTGAATTATTAATAATTTGATTAAGGGCCTTTTTGATCAAGTCAATCCTGAACTATCCTTGGGCGCACATTTTTAGACCCTAACTGGCCGGATTAGTTAGGCTAACTTGATTAATGGGATAGTTATTCAACAGGTGACAGGTTTTTTTTCTTTTTGTTTTTCTTTTTCTTTTTCCCTTGCCCGTGTAGAATCTGAATCTTGAGTCTTGACTTGAGATCATGAAGTACTGACAATTAAAACTGGATTGGAAGGGATAAGTGTCCTGCGTACTTGGAGCGTGAGAGAAACAACAAAGCAAGTTCGAGGAAGGACCGCAAATTCATTGATTGAAGGGGAAGTCTGGCAAAATATCTACGCTGATAGAAACAAGTCTCAAATGTCACATGATTTATACTTTGAAAATGGATGTCAGCTTTTATAGCCCAAAGTCTAGTCTTTTTTGTTACTTATACTTTTAGGTTACTCGTGTGAAATAGAATAACCTAAATGGATGGTCTGTATTTATTTAAATTTTGTCATTTTGCAACCAGAATGTTGTAAGAGATATTTCTTTAATTGTTTGGGAAAATTGTGTCAAGGCTCCAAATGTTAAAACTTCATATGCTGCAGCCCCTCCATTTTTTTTCATGTGGTTCGGAAAATGTAACAATATGTCTTGCAGCTTTTAGTCGTCATTCACATTATCAGTCGGTAGAAAAGAAACAAAACATCCCAAAATACCCTTGTCTCCTCCATTCTTTTTTTTTTTTCTAGATCTGATGCCTATGTCTCTCTCTTCCTCCTCTGCTCTCCTCCCATCCTCTCTCCTAACCCATTCCCTTCATCCTCTCTCTCTCTTCCTCCTACTTCTCTCAGACACCGACAACCCCTCCGCCACCGCCGACTTTTTGTGCACGCTCCGGCATATTATTCACTCTTTTTTCTCTAGATCTAATGGTTATGGTTCCCCCTTCCTCCTCTCCTCTTCTCTCCTAACCCATCTTTTCCCCCAAAACTTAAAAAAAACTCAAATTTGATCGACAATGGCAACGGCCAAAACCTCGAATTCATTGGCATTCTCGTCGGAGGATCTGTCAAACAATAGATGGATCTCCAACACTAAAGGTGAAGAGGTGGTGAAAAACGAGGCGGAGCAGACACTGCTGGAGGAGTACGAGGAGGAGCTCGAGCCCAAATTAGACTTAACATTAGACTTAACACAAATTGGACTTAACATGTTAAGTCTAACTTGGTTCATGTTAAGTCTATTTTGGTTCATGTTAAGTCTATTTTTGGTTCATGTTAAGTCTAACTTGGTTCATGTTAAGTGCAACCCGGTTCATGTTAAGTCTATTTTCATTCATGTTAAATCAAACTTGGTTCATATTAATTCAAACTTGGTTCATGTTAAGTCCATTTTGGTTCATCTTAAGTCTAACTTGGATCATATTAAGTCCATCTTGGTTCATGTTAAGTGCAACCCGGTTCATGTTAAGTCTATTTTGATTCATGTTAAGTGCAACCCGGTTCATGTTAAGTCAAACTTAGTTCATGTTAAGTCTATTTTGATTCATGTTAAGTCTATTTTGGTTCATGTTAAGTCTAACTTGATTCATGTTAAGTCTATTTTGGTTCATGTTAAGTCTAACTTAGTTCATGTTAAGTCTATTTGGGTTCATGTTAAGTCTATTTTTGATTCATGTTAAGTCCATTTTTGGTTCATGTTAAGTCTAACTTGGTTAATGTTAAGTGCAACCCGGTTCATGTTAAGTCAAACTTGGTTCATGTTAAGTCTATTTTCATTCATGTTAAATCCAACTTGGTTCATATTAATTCAAACTTGGTTCATGTTAAGTCTATTTTGATTCATCTTAAGTCTAATTTGGATCATGTTAAGTCCATCTTGGTTTATTTTAAATCAAAATAGACTTAACATGAACCAAGTTTGACTTAATATGAACCAAAATAGACTTAACATGAATCAAGTTTGACTTAACACGAACCGGGTTAGACTTAACATGAACCAAAATAGACTTAACATGAACCGGGTTGCACTTAACATGAACCAAGATGGACTTAACATGATCCATGTTAGACTTAAGATGAACCAAAATGGACATAACATGGACCAAGTTTGAATTAACATGAACGAAGTTGGATTTAACATGAATGAAAATAGACTTAACATGAACCAAGTTTGACTTAACATGAACCGAGTTGCACTTAACATGAACCAAAATAGACTTAACATGAACCAAGTTAGACTTAACATGAACCGGTTTGCACTTAACATGAACTAAGTAAGACTTAACCCATTTATTCAACGGTTCTGTTGACATATTAAGTCCATCTTGGTTCATTTTTACATCAAAATAGACTTAACATGAACCAAATTTGACTTAACATGAACCAAAATAGACTTAACATGAACCAAGATTGACTTAATATGAACCGGGTTGCACTTAACATGAACCAAAATAGACTTAACATGAACCGGGTTGCACTTAACATGAACCAAGTTAGACTTAACATGAACCAAAATAGACTTAACATGAACCCTGTTTGTTAGTACCCCAAAAAGATTTTTTATTAATCCCTATTCGAAAGTCAACATGAATTTAACCTCACGCCAAAATAAGCGAATTCAGGGTCGAAGGGGACCTCTCTGCTCTCACAAGTGTTCGGCTACTACAAGACCGCCGACGCTGAAGGCGCCATTAGTCGCCCCGCTACGGTCGGGCCACCGCTACAAGATTCTGATGACTTGTTACGCAGATGCCAAGATTTCCGCCAGTAATGATTAGCCTTGAGCCCCGCGCCAACAACAAGTCAACATCACAATTAATGGCACTGTGCTGGCTACATGGCTTTTGTAGCCATTCCTCATACCTCACATCAAATCAATGGTGACTCTTTCCACACATAAGCTGACATGTGTAAAACTAATGCTGAAATGACTAAACTGCCCTCTCTCATTTCTACAAAGAAAGGAACTATTCTCAATACAAAGGTAAGCCATTTTTCTCCCCCTGTACTATGCACACAAGAACAAATTACTGTTCATTTTCTTCTCCACTTAAGCTCACTTACTGACTTGATCGTCGGAGGTACAACGGGGGAAATAAGTCCCGTCCCCTCACGAGTTTTTACCTATGCAGGCAGGGAAGAAGAGCCCAACTCAGAGCCAGGTATTCGGGGGAGAGAGCGGATCCCTGTCATCTTCAACCTCAAGCTAAACTCACACCGAGATTAGTGACTGTGATTTCATACATCAATAATGTTAGACTTAACATGAACCAAAATAGACTTAACATGAATCAAAATAGACTTAACATGAACCGGGTTGCACTTAACATGAACCAAGATGGACTTAACATGATCCAAGTTAGACTTAAGATGAACCAAAATGGACTTAACATGAACTAAATTTGAATGAACATGAATCAAGTTGGACCTAACGTGAATAAAAAATAGACTCAACATGAACCAAGTTAGACTTAACATGAACCAAGTTAGACTTAACATCAAAAATAGTCTAACTCTGTTCCAGCCACAAACCAACTCTGTTCCCTTCTCGGATTCCCGCCATCGCCGACCTCACCCGGATTCGGGACCCTCCATCAATGGCGCCAAGTTATCAAATCTTGGCACCGGAGGGTCCAATAGCCCGTTAATTTGCTTGGGGGCCCCCTTCCAGGTGCGCGGGAAGAGGCCCGTCATCGCCAACGAACTTCGAATTGGGCTCTCCACCTCATCCGCCGTGTTCTTTGCCATCTCTTCGCCTTTAGTGTCGAAAAATATGGCCGGAGTGTGCACTCAAGATCGGCGGTGGCGGAGGGAGGATGTCGGTGTCTTAGAGAAAAAGAAGAAAGATGGGGAGAGGAGGAAGGAGATGGGTTAGGAGAGAGGAGGAAGAAGGAGCCATGGCCATTAGATCTAGAGAAAAATGAATGAAAGAGATAAGGGTATTTTGGGGTCTTTATTTATTTCTCTCTCCATGCTTAGTTGGCATGTAATCATGACCAAAAAAGGGGTGCAGTGTATTTTGGGATGCTTTTTGGGGCTGAACCATATGGGAAAAAAGTGGAGGGGCTGCAGCACATGAAGTTTCAACATTTGGGGTCTTGACACAATTTTCCCTAATTGTTTTCATTTGCAGTTACTTAATCTGTATAAAAGTCCTTGAATCTATGGAACTCAGTTGACTCGTAGCACCTATTTGGCAAACTCTTCAAAGCTTGGCCGAAGTAGACTATGATTGATCCGGATTCATCCCAACTAAGTTTTGAGATAAACTAATTTTAATTTAATCTAAGAGAAGGGTGTCGATTAAAAAAAAACTAGTTTTATGTGTGTGTGTGTGTTTTTCCCTTCTCTTTCGGCGTAGGAAAAACTAGACCAACTCTGATTCAATTTTTTCTCAAACAGGTTTTTTCTAAAAAGGAGAGCAAGTTTAAATTTGGTCTCATCTCGAGAGGTTGCAAAACAAGCCTTCATACTCAATGTGAGATTGCAACTTGGTATACGGGGTTAATTGCATATATTATCTCTCCAATGTAGAAATTGCATCAGCCGTTTTTTTATCTCTATTTTTTTTTATTAACAATTAGACTTCAATGTTCCAACCCAGTGGTCTCAATGTTATCTCACTTATCTGTGTGTCACGTGAGTGTCATAAAATTAATGTACTATAATAGAGTGATCTTCTGATTTTCAATTCAGACAGACGATATACTAATGATAAACATTAGGTTAATTGTAGTTATTCCCTTACTTAAAAGCCATTGACAAACAACACCTCCATGTTTAGAAGAGACCTTAATTTAGAATTCTTTGATCTCTATGTCTCAAGCACTGATACGAGAATAAGCAGCTAGCCTATCCATCAATTATAGGAAAACATGAAGAGTGGAATCAAATCCTTGAGCAATCTTAGATCACATAGATCTATTAACATGTATTTAAAAACTTGAATTTGAAATTTAAATGCTTATTTGTCTTCCTTAATAAAAAAATGTAAAAGTAAAAAAGGAAAAAAAAAAAAAAGAGAAGAATACCATCAAAATCTATGATCCGAGCTGCTGGTTAAATGTGGAAAGGAGGATAGGTGAGATGGCCAGTCAAAATATTATTCTTCCAACTAAGATAGTTTTAGTTTGATTAACTATCATGTAAATTTGAAAAAATTAATAATCAACCACTAGGATGAAGAAGGGAATTCACATGTTCGAAAGATCTAATGAATGCTCAAATGGCACGTACACGTATGTTAACTTCTTATCTGAATATGTAAAATTATTCTGTGACCTTTATTCTCAATTATTAGTGTAGAATAACTTTTGGACTAAAATATAAATTCTAAAACTTCTGCATGTTATGCCAATTATTCAAGAATAGACTATGAGTAGATAACTAGTAAATAGTTACTCTTTTAAATATTCTTCACGACTCATGCATCATTACAACATTATTGTTTCAAAGGACCTTGTCATTATACTAAAACTTTCGAGTTTCCTCATGTAGAGCGTTTTTTTAATGGGACCAAACATAGAGTTATATATAGCGGTAACAATTTTTTTAATCTGCTTTAAATTTATGGTCAGCGAAATTTAAATCTGAACTGTCCTAATACCATGTCAAAGATCTCTGTTATTACAAAATACTTTAAATGTGCAATGAAAAATGGGAGTTATAATTTTATATTCAAACACGCAGCTCCAATGCATCACTGCATCTCTTGATCTGCCACCCAATTACCTTGCTTAAAATCTGTTGATGCTCGAAATCTAACAGTCAGAACGGAGATTGAAGGTGATAGGGATCCGCTCTCCTCCTCGAATATCCGATTTTGAGTTGGGTTGATCTTTTTTCTGTATAAACAAAAGCTCGTAAGAGGGCGGGGCTTGGTCTCCCCCGTTGTACCTCCGACGATCAAGTCAGTAAGTGAGCTTGAGTGGAGAAGAAAATGAACAGTAGGAGTTCTTAAGTGCAATGTGCAGGAGGAGAAATGGCGTACCTTTGCATTGAGAATATATAGTTTCTCTCTTTGTAGGAAAGAGAGAGGGGCAGTTTGGTCACTTCAGCACTAGTTTTACACATGTCAGCTTTTGTGTGACAATGTGATATGAGTCAATACTGAAGCATGGGTAATGGGTTATAAAGGCCATGTGGCTAGCACTATAATGACAATGACAGTGCCATTAATTGTGATGGTGACTTGTTGTTGGCGCGGGGCTCGAGGTCAACTATTACAGCAGGTAGGTACTGTAGCTATCGGCTACTGTAGCATGACGACTAACACCGCCTTTCGAGTCGGGGCTACTGTAGCAGCCAAGTCGGGGCTACTAAGCAACCGAGTCGCTACTGTAGCAGTTTGGATACTATAGCGCCGATTGCCGAATGATTGAGGAAGCTCGACTACGACCGCCTTCGAATTGACCCTACTGGCAGCGTCGAGTTTCGTAGCCAATGCCGAATGATGGAGGAAGCTCGATTACGACCGCCTTTCGAGTCGGTCCACTGTAGTAGCCGAGTCGGAGACTCTTGTAGCAGAAGTCGACTCTTGTAGCAACCGAGTCGCTATTGTAGCGCTATCGTCTCTTGTGGCAGTAGAAAGAGCGAGCACATAGGTTATTTAATTTGCGGGTGACTCTTGTAGCACCCAGTAGATGCGTTAGCGACGATTTCTTTAGCGAATACTTGTAAGAGCAGAGAGATCCCCTTCGGTCCTGAATTCACCTGTTTTGACGTGAGGTTGGACTCGTGTTGATTTTCATATAGGGATTAATAAAAAATCTTTTGGGGTACCAACAAAATCTATTAAAAATCTTCGAATAAAGTGATGGAGAGGACTCAGGAACGAAGAAGAACATAGATTTTCAGAGTTAAATACTGTCTCCCCACCGAAGACAGAGTGCACTGACCATGCGGGGTTCTGAGTGCCAACCAAGATGGAGGGAATTTACGAAAGTGCCCATGCACTTCCGTAAATGAGCGGCTCAGAACGCCCCGCACGGTGCGAAGCGTTCTGAGAGGATATGTACTCGCCAAGACATGACTCAGCTTTCAACATGTGACCGAAAAAATATATAAATCTACGAGGTAAAATCATCAGTCCACTTCATGAGTTTAGGTTAATCTTAGCCTAGTTCATTAATGAATCAAAAATGTGCCCACCAACTTAACGGTTGACTGATACCAGTGGCTAACGAGTCACACTTGAAAGTGTCCAGCTAGTATTACTCAATTAACAACATCTTAATCAAGCTAGCATGATTGTAACAAAGATTAGCACGTCACCCACTAATAAAGTACAAATGCTTGGTAGTTAAATTTATTCCACTTAACAAGCGGCTCATTTATTTCTTGTTAGTGGACTAATAATAAAGTATATGATTAACTTAGAAAGGAAAGCATAAGATACTTTACTTTTGCTAGTTATAAGATACTTTACTTTTGCTAGTTATAAGATACTTTACTTTTGCTAGTTATAAGATACTTTACTTTTGCTAGTTATAAGATACTTTACTTTTGCTAGTTATAAGATACTTTACTTTTGCTAGTTATAAGATACTTTACTTTTGCTAGTTATAAGATACTTTACTTAATGAGCAAGTTTTATGAATGAGCATTTATTTAAGAAAGCACGTTCACATTTTTTCAGTACCGGAAAAAGAATTATATGACAGAATCATTATATATATATATATTATATATATATATTATATATATATATATATATATATATATATATATATATATATATATATATATATATATATATATATATATATATATATATATATATATATATATATATATATATATATATATATATATATATATATATATTATGAACTTAAGTTCATAATGAATAGTGGTGCACCAACTTTTTATCCACTCATCTTGCCTTGAGATTTGAGATGCACAAATCTCAAAGTGGCTTTATATCTTTCACGGATCCCAAAGCAAGATGAGTGGTTAGAAAAGTTGGTGCACCACTATTCATTATGAACTTAAGTTTATAGAGATTTGCTCTATATATATATATATATATATATATATATATATATATATATATATATATATATATATATATATATATATATATATATATATATATATATATATATGAGTATACTTAGTATTAAGCACAAAATTGGTGCATAGTAGTGATGTGAATACTTCTTATCCACACATTTAAATGTGCCCATTTAAAAATTCTTATATAATGAATATTTTCTATCCATAATTAGAATCCTCATTAAATTAAATCTATCAAAAATTAGAAATTTCTAATTAATTAAATATATGGTAATATTAATCAAATCATAATTATTAATAATTAAAAAATCAAATAGTCATATTTTTATTCTCTTTAATTATCTATAATTAAAAAATCTGATAATCACATTTTTAATTCTCTTTTCTTTTATATATAAATGAGGGATTAATAGTTACTATTAGCCTTATATTTTAAAAATTATCTCATGGATCTCTTTAATTTTTAAAAGATAAATTTCACTAAACCTTCAATAATTTTCTAAAACCCCCAAAAAATTTTAAAATTTAGAAAATCACCAAAACATTTTGATCTTTTGCACTTAACTCCATAGAGGTATTTTCCCCATAATTTTACACTGATTTAACATTATCCCTCAAGAGCAATATATACCACTCAAATCATTACTATTTGAGATTAACCTACAAAACTGCAAACAACTACTAAAAATTCAAAAATTATAAATAATCCTCTGATAAATATGAAACTACAAACAATCCCTTAAAGAATTTGAAAATCACAAAAAGCCATTAAATTCTAAAACTTACAAACCATCCCCTTTAAATTCTAAAAATTATATACAATCGTCTTAAAACTAAAGAGACTACAAACGAATCTCTTAAAAATATAAAAATTACAAACAACACCTCAAAAATCTAAAACTGTAAAATGCTTCTGAAAAATCTTAAAATTATAAGAAGAGTCTAAAATTTCAAAAAAGAAAAAGAAAAACAAAGAGCTACCAGAAAATTTTGAATATTACAAATAGTTCCCCAAAAATAAAAATTACAAACAACCCTTTTAAAATCTGAAAATTAGAAACAATCTCTGAAAAAATCTGAAAATTACATAGCACCTTGAAAATAATAAACAATTATTTTAGGGTTTCTACCAAACGCTATTGGGGTTTAAGTGAGAAAACTGAAAAATTCCATGTCTTTATTTATTATTTCAGTTATAAGGAGAAAAAAATCTCTAACTCAAGTTATTTACTTTTTAAAGAAGAAGTAATAGTCCATAGAACAAAAATTTAGTATAATTTAATTTTTTTAATGGAAGTAATTTTAATTTTAGAAGCAAAACCATAACCAAAAAGAAATGCATAGAGAACAAAAAATTAGATATACAAATAAAAACCAAATCAACTGCTGAGCACGAACATACGATATATATATATATATATATATATATATATATATATATATATATATATATATATATATATATATATATATATATATATATATATATATATATATATGTGTGTGTGTGTGTGTCTTGTATGTAGTATAACAAACACACACACATACTAGTTGAATGCACGTGCATTGCACGTGGTTAATATTTTGATTATTTATATTGATTTATGTTT
Organism: Asparagus setaceus; assembly: GCA_012295165.1. NCBI lineage: Eukaryota > Viridiplantae > Streptophyta > Magnoliopsida > Asparagales > Asparagaceae > Asparagus > Asparagus setaceus. The sequence goes on from CM022702.1 coordinate 70,745,449, forward strand.
TTCTATAACCATCTATCTAACCTCTCTATAAGAATTAGAAAATATATGGGCAAAATTTTACTAAATCCTGAATAAGTTTGGCCACTTGACACCAAACCTCAAGTAACTTATCTTACCAAATCCTCAATAAATGGTTATAGAAAACCCTCTAAATTAAGACTGTTAATTAATGTGCAGTCAATGACCAAAACAACCTATGCTAAAATTTAACATAAAACCCCAATAAACTTTAAATTTTGTCATTTAACCCCAATAACTTTTGGTAGGAAATCCACAACAAAGTTTTTATGATGTTCAGATTTTTTTAAAGTGTTCTTTTGTAATTTTTAGATCTTTAGGAGGTTGTGCATAATTTTGTATTACAAAGCAAGTATGAATATTTATAACTATTGAAGTTTCAGGTGGTTGTTTGTATTTTTAAATTTTAAGGGCTTGTTTGCTATTTTTATATTTTAGCAACCTTGTTTGTAATTTCATATTTTCTAGGTTTTTTGTGATATTTGGATTTTTTATGTAAATATTTAGAATTTTCATTTTTTTCAGGCATTGTTTATAATTTTTATATTTTAAAAGGAGTTGTTTTTATTTTTATTTTTTGAGTTTTCAAGGGGTTTGTTTCAAATTTTTAAATTTTTGGAGGTAATTTCTAATTTTTGAATTTTTAGGTCTTGTTTGTAATTTTAAGTTTTCAATGGTTTAAATGCAATTATTGATTTTCAAGGGGATATTTGTTATTTTAAATTTTTAGAATGTTGCTTATAATTGTCATCCTTGAATTTGTTAGGACAAACACTTTTAAATTATGGATAGTTATGATTCAATTAGGATTACAAAATAGTTGATTATTAAAAAATTTAATTATGTAATAGTTTTAATTTGATGTGAATTCTTACTAAGTATATGATTAGATTTATTTTTTGAGTTGAGTGGTTTTGAATAGAAAACTCTCAATTTCTCTTTATACATAAATGAGAGATTATTTTTAATTTGGTAATAAAAATAAATTTATTGTTTATTATTGCTTTGGATAGGACTGGAATGTAATATCCTAAATGGTCTAGGGTAATATTGATCATAGAAAAATATTTTTAACTCACGCTTTTAAAGGGAGTATAATTTGTCTCCTTAGTTATGAAATAATTTAGGAGGTGAGAATATTTCATAATATCATTTAATTATTTTTATCTTTATTTTTAAATTTAAATATAAGGAAACAAATGGTAAGATAAAAAGTTGTATTTTTAACTTATTGGGTACCAAATTTAAATATTTAGATGGCGAAATAATAAATATTTATAGTTTCTCTAGTAAATAAATTTTTCAAGTTCGAGATGTTTTACTTTGTAATTTATTGATAAATGGTTGAACATGGAGATTGAAAAATTATCTATAGCTTGTATCTTATTAAAGATATTTAAATTAATTAGAACATGATCACAGTGAAATCATATTAAAGATATTTCTACTAATTAGGATAATTTGAAATGTAAGGAATTCATTTGGATTTTTTGCAAATTTTATAAACTCTAGGACTTTTCGTAAAATTTTAATATTTTGAATTCTTTTGGATTCCAGCACAAATATACAAGTTTTGAAAACCTATTAGATACTTCTACTAATTTTGTAGATTGATTTTTTAATAAAAATCTTCAAATAATTTTTGGTATTATTACGACTTGCATATTGTATGGATTTTGGATATTTTCTAGTTTAGTCACCCATGCAAAATTGCAATTTGGCTTCTTAATAATAAAAATAGTTTAGGTGGTGAGCATATCTCATTAATATCATCTATTATCTTTATTTTTAAATTTGAATATAAGAAAATGCTAAGATAAAGAGTTCTATTTTTAAAATTGTTAGGTACCAAATCAAATCTTTAGATTGTCAAAATTTTAAATCTTTATCTGTTTTCTCTACTAAATAAATTTTGTAAGTTTTGAGATTTTCTATTTTATAATTTCTAGAGAAGTGGTGAACACGGAGGTTGAACAATTATCTATAACTTAATATACATATTAGTTAGAATAGGATAGGATAATTGAAGCTTATACCTATTAATTAAAATTGGTTAGGATAGATGTTGATGTATATAATCACGGTCACTAACCTCGGATGAGTTTAGCTTTAAAGAGAGCGAGTCCGCTTTCTCTCCTAAAGCCCAAATGACGACTCAACCAAAGGATTCGCCACAACAAAGAAGGACTCGGAAGAGGCGGAGTTGGGATCTCGATGGTTCCTCCGGCGGTCAAGTTAGTAGAGTGGGAGATAGTTTGATGGAGCGTGCATTCACACTGGCTTTAGGAGAGAAAGCGGACTCCGCTCTCTTTAAAGCTAAACTCATCCGAGGTTAGTGACTGTGATTATATACATCAATCAGCTTACCACCGTGGGGCCTCCTTTCTTCTTCTTGCGGTTATGTCGGCGGCGATGATCTTTCCGGTCGAGAACCTACAAGCGGGCTATGTCACTCAAGCCCAACCTGTGAATCAACCGAAGATCACCCAAGCCATGCAGCCACCATGCAAACCCAACTCAGAGCTTTTGCAGATGACCTCTTCACTCGCCTCGCTTCACAAAGACAAAGAAGCGCTTATCAAGAATAACCGGGCAGCCATACCGCCATTCCACCACGGTGGGCGACCCGCCATTCAGGCGATCCTGCCTCGAGACTCTCACATTGACAAGTCACGGAGATCACTGAGGCCGCCTCACCCTCGCAGAGACAGCCGGCTCATGGCGCCAATGCCAGGCGCCGCCCCCTCGCCTTTGACCTCACCGATGAGAGCCCCTCTCCCAGCCAAGGCGCTAGGGCGCCCACAGGCACGGCCTCAAGACCTCATGCCACGCCCGCAACACCATTCCCAACCGCCCACCAGCGCACAGGCGACTACAATCAAGTGTACCAGCCAGTCGCCGACGCCATCGGAGGGAACACCCCCTTCACCGACTCCATCATGAGAGCACCGGCCGAGAAGTTCAAGATGCCGACGATGGACAAGTACGGGGGTGATAGAGACCCGGCCGAGCATGTACAAGACTACCACAACACCATGATCATGATGCAAGCACCGTGTTTACCATCTCTGCCGCCACTTTGACTGTGGAGCCAAGCTTTGGTGGAATTCATTGGAGAAGAAGTCCATTGGTAGCTTCGAAGAGCTAAGCCGGCAGTTCATCCACCACTTCTTGGCCAACGCCAAGCCTAAATTGCCCTCCAGTGTGCTCATTCAAACCAAGCAGGAGCCGGGCGAGAGCCTCAGAGCCTACATTAAGAGGTTTCAGGCGAAGAGGCTAGAAGTCGAAGACCAAGGGAGCAAAGTAGCTATGGCGGCTCTGGTGGCGGGGCTGCGACCTGGCGACCTGTCTAAAGCCCTCAACAAGAAGCCCATCAGGAGCTACGAACACTTGATGTCCAAAGCCCACGCCTACATGAACATGGAAGAAGCGGAAGCATACAAGATCGCATAAAGAGCCGAGTCCAAAGAAGACGCCACGACTATCCCGGCCCCCCGCCAAAAGACCTGGTACCTACTCATCCTCCTCACCACCACCTACACCCTCCAAATGCCCTTCCCACTAGGTCGGTTCCTGACCACTGAGAGAAGAGCCTGTGCACATCCCAAGAAATCCTCCTCCCAAGAACAACCGCAATGGCCGGTTCGACAGGAGGGAGGATAGAAGAGCAGATGCTCCCCCTCCAGTGTTCACAGTCCTCAACACCTCTCACCCCTCGACAGGGCCCGAGAGAGGGGCTCCTCCACAAGCCCCGCCCGATGAGAGCGGGGCAGAGCAAGAGAGACTCACGGCGATTCTGCCGATACCACCGAGACCACGGCCACGACACCAGAGAGTGTCGTGTTCTCCAGAAGGACATCGAGGACCTCATTCAGAGAGGCTTCTTGAAGAACTTGATCCATCGAGAGCAGCAAGCCAGGAGGGACGACCACCGACCTCGCTCTCGATCCCCCCGGCCTCGACCCGACTCGGAGCACAGGGAAGCCGGACAAGGAAGTCGGGGAGTAATCAACACCATCAGCGGAGGTCCGACCTTAGGGGGGGAGTCCAACAACGCCCGGAAGAGGTATGCTAGGCACGCTTTGCGGGTGAACAGCTGCGACAAGAGGCAGAAGGCCGATGTGTCCATCTCTTTCAGCGAGGCGGACTTGGAAGGAGTCGAGACGCCTCACGACGACCCCATCGTCATATCAGCCGACATATGCGGCTTCAAGGTGAAGAGGATCATGATCGACACCGGGAGCTCTGTCGACATATTGTTTTTGGATGCATTCAACCGCATGGGCATCGACCGGTCCAAGCTCCAGCCGTCTATAGGACCCCTGATCGGCTTTACAGACACTTCGGCCTGGAGGCCGATCACCTTCTCTCGATCAGGTCAACCGCCATGCCAATCCACCATTGACGTCCAGTTCGTGGTAATGGACATCAAGTCGGCCCATAATGTCATCTTGGGTCGAACATCTCTCCACCACTTGCGGGCCATCCCGTCCACCTATCATCAGATGATCAAATTCCCGACACCAAGAGGGGTCGGGACGGTCCGAAGTGACCAGAAGGAGGCCCGGGCCTGCTACGCTCTCACTACAAAGGGGAAAGGAGTCGCGACCGCAATGCCTATCGAGAAGACGGCTCGCCAACTCGAAGAGAGGACAGAGCGCGAGAGAACGGCTCCAGTTGAAGATCTCCACGAGATCCCCATCGACGACAAGGGCGAGAGGACACTCAGGATCGGATCCAGCCTCTCGGAACCATTAAGAGGTGCGATAATTGCTTTTCTTTTATCTAATCTTGATGTGTTTGCTTGGAGTCCAGAAGACATGCCGGGCATTTCGCCTGACGTCATTTGCCATGAACTCTCTGTCGACCGACACGTCAAACCGGTTCGACAGAAGAAGAGGCACCTGGGGCCCGAGCGGCAAAAGGCGGCAGCAGAGGAGGTCGAGCGGCTCCTGAGAGCCGACTTCATTCGGGAGGTCCAATACCCCGAGTGGTTGTCCAACGTCGTCCTAGTGAAGAAGTCTAGCGGCAAGTGGAGGACGTGCGTCGACTTCACCGACCTTAACAAAGCATGCCCCAAGGACAGCTACCCCCTCCCCCGCATTGATCAGTTGGTGGACGAAAGTGCAGGACATCAGTTGCTAAGCTTCTTAGATGCTTTTTCAGGTTACAACCAGATCCGCATGGCGAAGCATGATCAGGAGAAGACATCCTTTGTCACCGACCGGGGCACCTTTTGCTACAAAGTGATGCCCTTTGGTCTCAAGAACGCCGGCGCGACCTACCAAAGGCTGGTCAACAAGATCTTCAAGGCACAGCTCGGCCGCAATGTGGAAGCCTACGTGGACGACATCTTGGTAAAGTCGAGGTCCGCAGCGGCCCATGTTACCGATTTGGAAGAAACCTTCTCCACCCTTCGGCACTACCGCATGAAGCTCAACCCGACTAAATGCGCCTTTGGAGTGCAATCGGGAAAATTTTTGGGATTTATGATCACCCGGAGAGGGATTGAGATCAACCCGGAGAAGATAGAAGCCATCGAGCGACTTTCCGAGCCGCGCACCATGAAGGACATTCAGAAGCTCAACGGAAAGATAGCCGCCTTGGGGCGCTTCCTCTCCAAGTCAGCCGAGAGAAGCCTCCCTTTCTTCAAAATTCTCGAGGGCCAAGGACCCCAAGAAGAAGTTGGAGGGATCAAGAGTGCCGCTACCGCCCGAGAGAACTCAAAGCATATTTAAGCACCCGACCACTCCTGAGCCAACCAGTGGAAGGAGAGACCCTGTACACATGCTTGGTCTCACGAAGGCGTGAGCTCGGCGCTGGTTAGAGAAGAAAACCACATCCAGAAGCCGGTCTACTATGTCAGCCGGATCTTGAGGGCAGGGGAGTTGAACTACCCCTTGGTCGAAAAGGCAGCCTTCGCACTCATCGTTACGGCTCGCAAATTGCGTCCGTACTTTCAAGCGCATCCTATCATCGTGCGGACGAGCCTCCCGATGAAGAAATCCCTGGGGAGTCCCACCACATCCGGGAGGATGGTGGCGTGGTCGATCGAGCTCAGCGAACATGATGTGCAATTCGAGCCCAGGACCACCATAAAGGCGCAAGCATTAGCCGACTTCCTCATAGAGTCCACCTCGCCAGATGGCGAACCAGATGACCCAGCTGCTCCTGCTCAATCCATGCCCCCCAAGCCGGCCGGGCGAGCCGTAGCGCTTCCCCCGTGTCCCGAACCTGAGGCCGACTCCTCTGAAGTCGCCTCTTGGTGGGAATTGAAGGTGGACGGATCCTCAAGTGAGGCAGGGAGCGGGGCCGGCGTCGTCCTGCGCAGCCCCGAAGGAACAGTCACGGAGCAGTCCATCGCCTTCAAGTTCCCCGCCTCGAACAATGAGGCCGAATATGAAGCCCTCATTGCCGGCCTGCGGGCCGCCCTGGCGGCCAAGGCCGAAAGCCTAATTGTACTGGCCGACTCTCAGTTGGTCGTTCATCAGGTCAACGGCAAATACGCCGCCAAAGATAAGAGGATGGCTCAATACCTGAAGATCGTCAAGGACCTGCTCCCCCACTTCGCCAACTTCAGGATCGTCCAAGTCCCCCGCGCCCGCAACGCTCGAGCGGATGCCTTGTCGAAGCTCGCCTCAACCAGTTCCTTGAGTAGCTCCAGACCCATATTCGCCGACACACTCCCGCATCCCAGCATCGCGGGAGTTCCGTCGGACGTCATGCAGACCGACCCTCCACGGGAGTCTTGTTGGGCGGACCCTTTCATCCAATTCTTGGTCGCCGCTTTTTCGTACGTAATTCGCCGAGGCGAAGAGTTTGCGAGGGTCGCCGCCGCTACTCATGATCGACGGCCAACTCTATCGGTCGCCCTATTCGAAAGCGCCGGGTGGGACCTATCTCCGGTGCCGACTGCGAAGCCGATTATGTTCTAAGGGAAATCCACGAAGGCACCTGCGGAAACCACCCAGGGGCAAGAACTCTCGCCCAGAAGATCATACGCCAAGGATATTACTGGCCGACCATTGTGGCCGACTCCCAGCGGCTCGTCTCCAAATGCAAAAAGTGTCAATTCTTCGCAGAAATCCCTAGAGCCGCCGCCACAGAGCTCACTTCTATCTTCAGCCCTCTTCCTTTCGCCCAATGGGGACTGGATATCCTGGGGCCGCTTCCCCTTGCTTCGGGGCAGCGTAAATTCCTGATAGTCGCCATCGACTACTTCACCAAATGGATCGAGGCCGAGCCTTTAGCAAAGATCGGGGAGACCAACATCACCAGCTTTGCTTGGAAGTCGATCGTATGCCGATTCGGCGTCCCTCGCTCATTCATCACCGACAACGGCACCCAGTTCAGCAGCGGGGGGTTCCAAGATTTTTGTGAAGAATGGGGGATCAAGCTCAAGTTCGCTTCGGTAGCCCACCCCAAATGCAATGGGCTAGCAGAGGCTGCTAACAAATGCATCCTCCAAGCTCTGAAGAAGAGGGTCGACAAGCGGCCCAATGGGTCAAGAACCGCCGAAGCATCTTATGGTCGTACAGGACGACCCACAAGAGTTCGACCGGAGAAACCCCGTTCATGCTGACTTATGGAGCAGAAGCGGTGACCCCAGTGGAGGTCGGCATGCCCACCATCCGACTCCAACACTTCGATGAAGAAACAAATTCCGAAGGACTTCGAGGACAGCTGGACTTGATGGAGGAGATCCGGGCAACCGCTCTACACAGACAAGTCGTCAATCAACAGCGGATCGCCCGGCATTACAACAGCAAAGTCCGACCAAGGAGATTTAAAGTCGGCGACCTAGTCTTTGAGGAAGGCGCTTCGATAAGGACACCGGCAGCGGCAAGTTGGCCTAATTGGGAAGGACCCTACACCGTCCTCGAAGAACCACGCCCCGGGACATATCGCCTCAGAAGCCCTGATGGGAGAGTCCTACAGCATCCCTGGAACATAGAACACCTCAAGAAGTTTTTTCAGTAAATTCGCATTGTAAATCTTGCTCAAAAGCCGTCAATACAAATAGAATTTTGCCTGACAATTATCCTTTTGTCTTAAATGGTACAAGCAATCTTCTCAGTGTGAATGCCTGCTCCATCAAACTATCTCCCACTCTACTAACTTGACCGTCGGAGGAACCACCGGAGATCCCAACTCCGCCTCTTCCGCAGGTCCTTCTTTCTGTTGTAGGCGAATCCTTTGGCTGGAGTCAGCGTCGCTGGGCTTTAGGAGAGAAAGCGGACTCCGCTCTCTTTAAAGCTAAACTCATCCGAGGTTAGTGACTGTGATTATATACATCAACAATAGAATATAATAATAATGTAATAACTAAAAAGTCAAGGGTATTCTTATATATGAAAAGTTTTTCCCAAACTCCCACTTTTAAAGAAAATAATATATATATATATATATATATATATATATATATATATATATATATATATATATATAAATCTCTATAAACTTAAGTTTATAGGGAATATAATATCTGCAGCGTTTTTATCCATTGATGTTGCCTTTAGATTTGTGCCATCAAAAGGAGCACAAATCTCAAAATGGGCTTCATATCTTTCATGGATCCCAAGGCAATATCAATGGATAGAAAAGTTGGTGTATGATTATTCCTATAAACTTAAGTTTATATATATATATATATATATATATATATATATATATATATATATATATAGAGAGAGAGAGAGAGAGAGAGAGAGAGAGAGAGAGAGAGAGAGAGATTCAGTAAGGTATAGATACTTTATCCACATGATTAAGAGACGTAAATCAATGTAGCGTATTTACCATTTTATAGCATTCTAAAAGTGACTTGAAACGCACAAAAATTTGACTTTCCACAGTATACACACTTGTATATGAATTATTCAATGAAAGTTTCAATCATCTAATCACACATAGGGTCAACTCGACAACTCTCCTCTTGAACCAGTTTTAGTGTAAGCTAGTTCAAATTTGGACTAGGAAGGAGGTGAAGCAACTCTAAACCGGTTTAAGGCTTAAAATTAACCCAACGAATCAGTTTAAATTATGTTCCGATTGTTTGCCAAACAAGAATCAGACTTAAATTGATTTTGTTTCCCTAACCCAATTTAGATTGGAGTTGTCAAAATTAACGGTTTATTATTTGGCACGATTCTTAATTTAGAGTTTTGTTAAAATGCTCACCAATCAGTGATAGTCACGTAGCCTAAATAAATCGGCTATAGCACTAGCTTGTCAACCACAACGAAGATCTTGTGCTGATGGCGCTTGATTTCTTGATTTTTTTTTTAAAAAAAAAAATCAAAGATTTGTTCAATTTAAATAATGAAATCAAACCAAAAGGAAAGGATTTTTGATGTAGACCCTTGAGTGGAGTCTGAGTCAGTTGTACGCGGCCTTTAGTAACACTTTCGGTGTTAGGTATGAACGGAGTCCAAAGTGTGCACACAATCTAACTCATGATTCGGGTTAGACCCTTTTGTGCCACGTGGCAAGTGACCTAATTAACTGTGGAAAAAGTTAATTAGGAGTTTGCAAAAGGTTTAAGATTTGGAGAATCAGATGCTTAGCAATTTGCTTAATTTAATTAGGAGTTTGCAAAAGGTTTAAGATTTGGAGAATCAGATGCTTAGCAATTTGCTTAATTTGGATTACAAGGTTACTTTACTTACCCTTAGAAATACGTAAAGTTTGAGTTAATAATAGGGTATAAAGAGCTGGAGATACACATTCACGGATTTGGCTTGTGTATGAGACACGAGTATTTGCACCAAAGGACAATCTAATTGTGTTGGATATTAATATAATTGTAGGCATTCTCTACAATCAAGATTGTAGAGAATCCGGGGTTCATATTCTCTACAATCTTGATTGTAGAGAATGCATATAATTAGTATCATTCATGAGGTCCTCTAAATAAAGAATTTAGATTGATGAGTTGTAGAAAATCTCTACAATCACGGATGTAAATGATCTCTACCCGAATCCAGACCCCATGTGAATGGCTTTAACGTGCTTGTGACATCTCACTGTTGCATTGTACATTTAAATTTAATTCGTGACTAAAAACGATTTTATATGAAATACGTTTAAAAGATTTCAAAGAAAAAAATCATCTTTATGATGAAGGGTAAAGTCAATAAATCTTTCATGAAATATAAAACATTGTAAATTATTTTATTATAGGAAAACATATTTTTAAAATCAACAGAAAATAGAACACCTATCATAAAATTATGCACAAATAAATATCATGAAATTTATTTACATTATCAATAGAATGAACAGGGATCTTTCCCTTGTTTTGGGCTAAAAAATGAAATTTATTTACATTCAAGAAAAGAATCATGATTTAAAAAAAGATAATCATAAATTTTCAAACCAATTAAGTAAATTGCCATGAACTTTGTGTTATTATCAGATAACTTTTTTCAACTCTAATTCAAGTATTATCTTTTTTTAAGGATAAAAGTAGGGCGAGGAGCCCTATTCATATTATGTGATATAGTTTTCTAGTATAGTATGAGGTTTTAGTTTGTTTTATGGTTAAATATCATAACCCCAAAACCAAACTTTGGATAATTATCAGAAAACCCCCTTAACTTTGAAAATATAAAAACCCTTAAATTTAGGCGTTATCAGAAAATCCCCCTTAACTTTGAGATTTTATCAGAAAGCCCCCCTACTTTTTCGGATAAAATTTGAAAGTTAAAAGGGGTTTTGTGATAATCCCAATACTTAAGGGGGTTTTTCTAATATTTTGAAAGTTAAAGAGGGTTTTCCGATGATTATCCAAAGTTAAGGGGGGGTTTTCTGATATTTAGCCTTATTTTATTGTTCTTTTTGTTTGAAAGTTTGTGCTTTTTGATAAAAATAGTTTGTAATAGTTTTATGCACATTTCCTAATAATTTATGATAGGTTTCTAAAATTTTAACCCCACAAGTATGCATACATTAACTAAAATTATGATTCAGGTTAGAACTTTTTCGCCATGTAGCAAGCGATCCTAATAAACATTGCAAAAGCTAATTAGGAGTTCGTAGAAGGTTTGGGATTCGGAGAATCTGATGCTTATCATTTTGCTCAATTTGGACAAAAGGGTTGCTTAACCTTAGAGGAAGGAAAAGTTCAAGTCAATAATGGGGTGTAAACAGGTAAAGATACAAAATCAAGGGTTTGTCTTGAGCATGAGACACGAGTATTTGCACTCAACGAAGTGGAGAACATGCTTTTTGTTGGATGTTAACGTTAAAAAGTGTAAATCGTAAGCATCTGTAAAATATAGAAACAAAAGTATGCTGTTTCGAACTGTTTTTTCCTTTGGAATGAAGTCCGTGAATGGCTTTGACATGTGCCGTCTTAATTACTCAATTACTCTTTATTGGTGACTAAAAGATATTTCATACATAAGACGTCAAAAAAAAAAAAAAAAATCATCCCCACATACAGAGGTAAATTTCAAGATAAGTACCATAAACTACTTCAGGAAACAAATATCTAAAAGTTTAAATTAACAGAAAAATACCACATACTATTAGAATATTTCACATGAACTAAACATTATAAATTTTTATTTATGTTTTACAAGAGCTCCATGAATTTTTCGATAAATTCTCTAAAATAAATGAAGTCAATGTTATTATCTAACGACTACCATGGATTTTATATTTTTTATTTGAGAAATAAGGATGGAATTTCACGATGAAATCCCAGCCAATTTTCATTTCAGAATCAGCCCATAGTTGATTACAAACAACAAGACTCACTCTCCCAAGTACTCCAAGAGAGTGAACTTGTATGGCTTTTAGGTATCATCATAAAATCAACATATACTTTTCTAATGGTAATGTGATGTTTTTTTTTTTCCCTCCTGATTTGAATGTTTGTGGTGTTTTCTCAATAAAATAGTTTACAATAGTTTTGTAAAAATTTCTAATGATTCAGATAGTTTTGTGAATTTAACTAACAATAAATCAAGTGAACTGGAAATTAAAGAATTTAGGCAATATGATTTCCTAATTTTCTAAGGAAAGAAATAAAAAAGTTATTTAGCTCCACTATACGGCTTGTCACCCTTATTTGCTATGTATGTTTGTGGTGTTTTTCTCTAATAAAGAAAATGTATGCATGCATGCATGTATGTCTAATATTTAGGCTAAGTTCCTACATTTGGTGTCAATCAGGATTTTTCCACATAAACCATCTTTAAAATGGGATTGGAATACGGAAACCATCTTTAAATTTCAATTAATATAGAAATCACTTTTAAAATGAGTTCTGGTAGCAATCAACACTTTAAACCTATTTACTAGTGAAATTCCATGGCAACCCCAAAATGCCCTTAGAAACACACGTATAAAGTCGTAAGAAGTCTTAATCACTCTTGACGTATTTTTCGGTGTATTTTTAAAGGTATTTTGGGAATTCAATTGAAATTTCACCAAAAAATTAGACCAAGTGGTTGATTTCCTTAGAACCCTTTAAAGATGATTTTTGTATTAATTGAAGGGTTAATCACATGAAAAATCTTTATTTAATCTTAAAATTAGCACCATCGATTCTAGCATCTCACGGGGCAAAGAATGTGCCAAAAAAAGATGAAAATAATTTCTTAGTATTGAAAAATTACATATTTTTTCTTTTAATAAAATAAATTTTTTTTGGGACTAAGAAGAAAATTTTCACCTCATTTTTTATTCTTATGCTTACCAGTGACACATTAGAATTGATGATACTAACATGAGGACTAAAAGCTAAGTTTTCAAGTAAGGTTTAGTAAAATAATGCAATAACTCCTAAAGTTCAGGGGGTAGGGGTTTGGTCTAATAAAAAAATAGATGGGCATTTACTGCAACTCCCCATAAGTTCATGGGGGCATTCTATAATTAACCCTTAATTGAACTTTAGAAGTGGTTTTTTCATGTTCTCACCCTCATTTTAAAAGTTGTTTTCTCGAGAAACCCCAATAAAACTGCTTTAGATGTTGCAAGAGGTTTTGGGTTGGGAGCTCATTTGTAATGGGCTGCAGCCCATTGGTTATTGATACAGACGAAATAGCAAGTAACAGAGATGAAGCACAAAAAGCCCATGAGAAAGTTGATATAAACAACTCCAGATTGCCACCACGACCAAGCCCGTCGGGTGAAAGCCAACAAGTAACAGAGATGAAGCACAAAAAGCCCATGAGAAAGTTGGTATAAACAACTCCAGATTGCCACCACGACCAATGCCGTCGGATGAAAGCCAACATCTTAAGCTAACTTTCCAGTAATTGTTAGTCCAGTCAGTAATCTAGACAATATGCTAAATGGGCCTACATTGGTGGGCTTAATAGCCTTTTGTCCCTGCAATGTTTTGTTCGGCCTGCCAAATAAAACAAGTATACTTTTTCGCAAGCTTGATGGTTGGATACGCTCTTGTGGGATTATTGGCTGAGGATTGTTGATTTGGATCGGGACTTCTCAAGGATTTATACCTAGAGTGTTATATGTTTAGGACTAGGATTTGAATTTTAACTTTAAGTGTTATTAATTTAGGATTATAATTCGGATTAACTTTATGGTATTATTGGTTGTGTAGGATTATTAGCAGGACTCGTGCTTCAAAATCCAAATCACAATCTTACTCTATATATTCTACTGAAAAAGCTCTAAGAAAACGTCCAAGCTAAATTTAGAGGATTGTGATGCTACTCCTAGGCTCTCTCCTCTTCCTCTGATGATTCCACATTTTAAAAAATCACAAACTAATATTTACATAATCCTTCTAGATAATATTAAATACTAGTTTTATATTATTTAGTTATTTAATAAAATATTAAATACATTTAATTTTAATTATTTTTGATCTAATTCTTTAAATATATATGATACATTTAAATGGAACATATATTTAATAATTACATTATTTAATTGTGTTTACATGTAATATAATTTAATCATTAAATATATTTTGCATATATTAAACATCTATACTAATATATAAAAATATTATGAGGGTAGGCAAAAGTGGAGGAATGAGTAATTATTCCTTCAATTTGTCAAATAATAGAGAGTTATTCTAGTAAAGGATGAAGCAAATTTGGTCATTTGACAATATCTTATTGATGTGGGTTTCATCTCTACCTTTCTTCCTCTACCATTCTCTAGAAGGTTCTATTACTTTTAAATTTCAATTCATCCTTCACTATTTTAAATTGAAATTTTATTCCTCTATTTCGAGAAGAGTCCATTACTTTTATTTTTTCATCTCCTTCTCAAATTTAGAATTTCATGCATGACCTCTTTTAAAAATTATATAATTTAAAAATCAAAATGTAAAACAATGTAAGCTAGGTAGCGGCATATCATAAATGATGATCAATAAACTATTATATGAGTGTTTTAAGCTCAATCTCAACATCTTACTAAAATGAAAGACACAATAATAATTTTTGGATGCATAAAAGATATACCTACTTTTAAAATAAATTCACTTGCATTATGCACATGCGTTTATTACTAGAAATAATATAAATACACATTAAATAATTATAAACATAATTAACATGCATGATCGAAAACTATTTACGTAGAACTTTAATATTACTTGCACGCATGTCAATCTACTAGTACAAAATAATTTAAATACTTAGATGTATTTAAATATTAAATATATTTAATTTTAAATATAATTAGTTGGCCTCTTATTATCTTTTTTTAAAATATTAAATAACTCATGGCAGTTTGGTCTGTCACTTTAACTGTTCGGCTGTGGCTGACACAGCGAGTTAAATTGAGACCCGCGTAAGAATCACTTTCACCTCGCTCTCCCTCATCTTTCTCCTTCTTGTCTCTCTGTATCCTTTTACATCTCAAATTACATTTTCTTCTATTCGGTAGAGATCGAATGAAACAAGATATCACGAGCCCCTTTCACAATCGTAAGTGATTCAAGAATGTAAGGTGGATAGCAGCAACGGTGGCAGTAGCAAGAGAGTAGCAGCCACAACTATTGTTAGAATAATAATCAGGGACGAAATGTTGAAGTGTAAAAAGCTTGGAGATGAAATTTTCAAGTGGAAAAGGAAGCATAAGAGAAATAAAAATCAAAACATTTTCCTAGATTAGAGATCAAGATGGAAATCTCAGTAGGAAACTACACTTCGTGTTGTTTTGTTGTAAGAACAATAGAGTGAGGGGGGCATAGATTGTTGCATCGTGAAAAATAGGTCACGCGTCCAAGGTGGGCCCCATAGGGCAAGAAGCAGATTTCGCAAACACAGAGGTGCAGGCTAAGCTTTTTATATATAGTGATACTTTGGATTTGCAGGTAAACAAAGTTTGTATTTTGGGTGTATGAGGATTAGGGATCCTATCAGAACCAGCACAGTGCGGGGTTATTAGACCCGCACAAGTGGGGCGGTGAAATATCAGAACTATACCCCCTATTTATTATAGGGCGTGGCTTAGAACCTCACAGTGCGAAAGGTTCTGATAGCATATTTACTCATGTATGAGACCATAATAGAACAATGTGAGTTAATTTCAAAGTAAATAAGGGTAAAACTTTCGAAAAGGGCTCCATCTACACTTGTACCGTTCTCAAAAACTCCTCCGAGACATCTGTTTATATATCTTTTGATGTATCCTTGTACTCAATTAATGACTTTTCTTACCATCTAATTAATAATAAGGGTCCTTTTAACCAATGCCCCCCCGCGGCATTGGTTAAGGTTCATTTATTATCTTGGAATTAATGTAATTAATTACTTTAATATTTTAATTGCTCTTTTAGTTAAGGGTTAATTAGTTGTCCTTCTTCTCTCATAATTTATATTCTTATTGACTTTTTAAATACCAAATAGAACCTTGAGTATCAAATTTGTACCTGCAGAATTTCTGAAAAATATGTACATGTGTCAACAATATCCTTAAGCCTTGAAACCAAATAAGTCTCTAATATCAAGCAATATTAAAAAACGGCTATAAACTTTTATATTAAAATAGAATACTTCAGAGTAGCCTTCCTTATTCATTTCTCAATTATCCAATGGCTTCAAATTATTTAACTATTTTTCACTAATTTAACTCTCTCTATTATTTTCATATATTCTATACCAATTAGAATAGAAGTATAAAAGAAACTGAAGGGATTCAGTATTTTGCTTAATTAACCGAGACAGATTTAGTAATTTATAAAAGTGAAGAAGGTAAGTGAAGAGATGTCATTTTATAGCTTTATTCTCTTAAGAAATATTGTTCGCCATAAACAAAAAGTATTAATTAATTAATTAGTTTTATTAATCCTAGTTTTCCAAAGCATGCTATACATTAACAATAATAATGGTTTTCTTGAAATTCACGTCTACAAGGTAATAACGATGTTAATATTTATGGTAAACTAATGTTTGGTTGGTCAATTTTATAGATTAGGATTAGGATTTGGCTCGACAGGTAGAATCGTAAATAACGAAATCTAACTAAATCCTAATACCGTGTTTGGATCACCAAAATTTATAGATTTGATTATCATAAAGGCTGGAGTGTATTTTAATTAATCAGATATCAAGTTTGATTCAACTTTATAGATTTGGAATCCATAAAATAAATTTCTAATGCTAATCCTATTCCTTTTTTTTTTTTGAACCAAACAGCCCCTAATTCTCCGAGGGCACTGGTTAACAAAAGCCAAATAATAATTATAGATCTGCCTGCGAATCTGAATAAAGTAATGGCAAAAAATAAAAAAAAATAAAAAAAGGGTTTTTTTTTGTCTTTATAATTGTTGTTGGGTCCCATGCGCCCGCGCTTACACGGCTTTTAATTTATTACGGACGCGAGAATCAAAAGGAGTGCGTGAAGGTGGCGTTGGGTTCAGTAATTGTCCTCATTGGACTCGACCATTTTACCTAAAAATAGTCCTCTTTTGTTCACATGCATAACGGAGTTGAGAAATTCTGTCGGTTACAATTTGCAGGTAGCAAAACCAAGAATCAAGAGGAAAAACAATAAAGGGTTATTTTGACAATGGTCCCTTATTGTAAATCATTAAACTTGCTATTTGTCTCCCTAACCTTATTAAATATTTCATATCGGTCCCTTTGTTAGTTATTCCGTGCAATTTGCCAATTGAGGTTAGGTTAATTAACCGCATATGATGGACCGCATTTCTACTCTCAACTAGTTGTCCTCACCATAAAATCATAAAAAGTTTAAAGAACTGGATTGAAGAAATGGGTCTAAACGGGTCTGGGGACTCATATCTGGGTTTAAATAGGTTTAAAGAAATGAGTTTGAAATTAGAGTAACTCAAATAGAGCAATATAACTATAGAAAATAAAAAGGTCGAGTTACACGGAATATTTCTACAAATCAGATGACGGGCTGATGGCTAACAATAAGGGCGAATTTGGAGTAAGTAATAGTATTTGAGGGACTAAGTAGTAATTACAATAATTTGAGGGACTAATTTAAAAATATTGAATATGTAAGGGACCAATAAAGAAAGAACCATATAATAAAAGTAAGGTTTGAGATGACAGTAGATGGATTAATAATAGAAAACTGAGGAAGGAATAATAAATTACGGAAAAATGGCAGTTTCAGTTTATAACTATGTGATCTAGATCTACTTTCGAGATGGGGAAAAAAAATGATCCCGTTAAGTAATGAGATTGTCCGTAACAAGCTGACAACAAAATATGTATAAGAAAAATATGTTTATGACTCCAATATCCTGAGGCTGGGGCTTCATGTTTGAAGTCCCATCCTTGTTCTCTTTAAAAAAAAAAAAAGACTACAATATCCTGACATTTTGTTATATATGTTCTCCTTTTTATGCATTTTCACCTAATTTTTGTGTTAATTTTTGTGCTGATTTAAATAATTAAGCAATATGGATAAGATTAAACATACCTGAATCCTATATCTGAATTGTAAACAAAGTTAAATCCCGAGATGCCTTAATTTAATTATGCTGCGAGTAACGTGTAGGTGTGAAAAGTTCAGATCTAAATACTCTGAAATATTTTCTATTAGCGTGTTATGATCTTTTAAACTACTGTGGAATTCAATCAGACTGCAATCATATCTGGTTTACATAAGTTTTTCTTAAAATTAGAATAATAATGTGGTTAGGAACAAGAAGATGATTATATTGTATGTTTTAGCTGCAGTTTTAATTAATCAGCTTAATAAGTTTCGTAATGCCAATAAAATCAAAATTTTAAATTTTAAATTTTTTCATTTTGTTGTTGTGATTAAAAGCAATAATTCAGTTTCAAGAAACTTCTATAGTCAATTCGATGCTCATTTCAAGAAACTTCTAAGGTATGATGGTGAATCTTTTATACATACAATTTGGGGAGTAATGGAGTACGATCTAGAGTTAATGAGTCTTAAATAGATATTAGGAATTAATTTTAATCTAAAACTTGGACCATAATGTTAGATCTGATGTCATTGGTTAGGGAGAAATGAGGTCCAATTTAGAGTTAATAGGCCGTAAATAGAAGCTAGGAACCAATTTTAACATAAAAGCTATATCTACTAGGTATTGACTCCAACTCTTATTTTAAACTCATCAATCTTTCTTATTCTATCCAACTTGACACTATACTCACATATTAATAAACTTCAAGCTCTTCAAACAATTTTTATTTTTTTATTTTTGAAGGAAACAGAGACAAACTTTGTTCACATTTTTTAGTCGGAACTTGGACAAGTTATATGGCCAGCCAACCAAACAAAAAGGAATGCGGTGGGCCCGCGAATCGACCGCACGGGTCCATGACCACTTTCTCTGACCCGGTCAATCCATTCCTTAAAAGGGGTGTTTGTAAAAGTAAATGCAAAGTAAAAACTTTAGGACAAAGTTGGTTTTTCCCCTGTTAAATTCTATTACAAATTTTGTTTGGAGCAGACGAAGGGAGGAGGAAACTGGAAAGTTAAGGTGAATGCAAATGTCCTATTTAATAGCCATATAGGAAGCTAATTAGCTAAACAATGACAAATAAATATCTAAGATGAAATAAGGTCCTGTTTGGATAGCAAGAAGTATTGAAAGTAGAAAGTAGATTAAAGAAGTAACTTAAGAAATTATGAAGTAGAAAATAAGAAAGTAATATTTTTTGTTTGTTTCACAAATTTTTAGAAGTAGTGGAAATAACACTTCATTCACTTTTTTTTTGTCTGGATAACAATTGAAAGTATTGTTAAGGAGAAAGAAAGATGATCTTTCGGGATTCTATTTAGAAATAGAGAATATCCATGTAATACAAAATTTGATTTTATTCCTAAATTAACTCATGTTTTAGCTATTTCCGAGCCTTGAGGGGCAGAGCACGATTTAAGAAGTAGGGATGATAAATAGGCGCCACATCGCATTTAAGGAATACCATGAGTAGTTTTTACAGAGAAACAAACATACTTTTTTGCTCGAAAATAACAAAAGCAGTCTCTACTTCCTTTACTTTATCCACTTTTGTCAAAAGTTCAAAGACATGGAAAGAGTTAAAATATATATGACGCTCTCCACTTTTCAATTAATCTGGAATGCACTTTCAAATTAATAAACAACAAAAAGAAGTAAATAATAAAATTCGATAGTAAACTCAAGCACATTAAGTATTAGAAGTTCTAAAATTAACATGTGAGGCATTGAGAGCCGCATGAGAGTACTGGGAGGAATATTCTCACGTTTACATAACGAAAGACACTAGAGTGTAAATTGTTAACTTCAAGTGTGTGTGTCTATATATATATATATATATATATATATATATATATATATATATATATATATATATATATATATATATATATATATATATATATATATATATATATATATATATAGAGAGAGAGAGAGAGAGAGAGAGAAATCTTCTATAAACTTAAGTTTATAGGAAATAGTATACACCAACTTTTTTATCTATTGATGTTGCATTTAGATTTGTGCCATCAAGAGATGCACAAATCTCAAAATGGGCTTCATATCTTTCATGGATCCTAAGGCAACATTAATGGATAGAAAAGTTGGTGTATGAGCATTACCTATAAACTTAAGTTTATAGAGATTTGCTCTCTCTCTCTATATATATATATATATATATATATATATATATATATATATATAAAAGAAACATGTGAGGCTATATAAATGCAAACGGTATAAGGTACAAGTACTACTTATCCTTTTGTTATTTATTAGTTTGATGGTTAAGGATCAAGATTCCACCGTCTTGAGCAAGCACACACACATATACTAATTCTATCAACACAGCCTGCAGATTGTTTCCATCCCTATAGAGGAAAAATACTGGAAAACTTAAAAATTTCTCCACTTTTATGAATGTTAAAAGGCCATGTCACTACACCAATACTCTAAAGTTATGGTGGAAGTTGATGATTATAATTTTATATTCTAACATGTCCTTGCTGGTTAAGCGCTCATTTTATGGACCGAAAAATGGACTCACGTAGCGGTTACAAAATTTTTTAAAATTTGCTTTTAAATTCATAGTCAATAGTAATTAAACCTGGATTATTTTGATACCATGTTGAAGAGTTTGCCATAACACAAAAACTCCAAAGTTATGACAATGATTAAGGTCATAATTTTATATTATAACAAGGCAAAACCTAAGTAGAAGGCCCTGATGATATATTGACCAAATATCAATTAGGTCCTTAATGCTTAGAAGTCATCAGTAGTGGTTCCTAACGTTATCTCTGTTCTATTAAATCATGTTAATGTGACCATGCCATGTCACTGTCATTTTTGCTAGAGTTCAGTACAATCTTATAATTTCACTAATTTTTATTGATGTGACAGTGATGTGACAAGATAAACATAGAACGTAAGGCCCTCCTATAACGATGGATAAGAACAATCAGCTCGCTGGCATGAGGAGATTTGTGCTGTGCGGACGAGGAAATCCGTGCTTCTTCATGCACGCTCATCAGATCTCGAACATCTCAACGGTCAACGACCCTTCTTCAATGGCACATTCGCAATTTCTACTCAAAAGCAAGCCCCAACTCCAAACCCCAAACCATTAAACCAAGCGCGAAATCTCTCTCCAATCTCTTCTCACTCTCAATCGACAGGGCGAAACAAATTCCAAAATGCCGAGCATGTCCCCAATCTTCCCAATACCGGAGCCCCAACCCCACTTCAGCGACTACGGCTTCGACCCCCAACTCAACTACTTCCAGGTTTGTCCCCAAAATACCCCCCACAAAACTCTTCTCTCTCTAAAACCCCTTCTCTCTCTAATTAACCAAACATGGGAGGTTCTTGTGTGGAGCCGGTGACAGTAACATTTGAATTCAACAAATCACTTTAGTTAACTCTTCTCTCTCTAAACCAGGTTCTTGAAGAAACCCGGCGGCAAACGAAGCGGGCAGAATCCCGGCGTATCGATTCGACCCGCTTCAAGCTCTCGAAGCCCATTTCGAAAGATCACGACAGGGCCAAGTCCAAGAAGCGCAAGCAGTGGTGGAAGAGCGCGTTCAGTTTCTTGAAGCGGACTAAAGGCGGCTCCGGTGAGGTTACCTCCGCTTACCCTTACCCGGCGGTAACCGGACCACCATTGTATTTAACGGAATCCGCTAGTGGGAGGGGCACGCCATGTAGGAATGCGGGGCCAACTTCAGGGACGCCGTTATGGGCGGCGGAGTTTAATGGGGAAGCTGCCGTTACGCCTTACGTGAGTTTGAGGGGTGTTAATGTTACCGATGGTCACCGGATCTCGGCGTCCAATGCTTCGCCCATTTACCTCGTTAACTGATGTTTCTTTTTTGGGTTAATTCCGCATAACCCCCTGAACTTTGGAGATGTTTCACATAGATTTCTTTAACTTTGTTTATTTCATATAATCCCTGGAATTTTGGGTTGTCTCATAAAATTCTCCTATACTTAAAGTTCTAACAGGACCCTGCTGCATGTAGTTTGTAAATAATTAAAGTTTTCTTGAGAGAAATTTTCAAACTCTGTCATTTATCATTTACAAGATTCATACGGCCTCCTCTCCAAATTTTGTATTTTTTTTCTCTCAATGAAATTTTAATTATTTCCAAATTATACGTAGAGGATTCCAGTGAGAAAAGTTTAAAGTTTAGAAGGATCTTGTCAAACACCCGAAAGTTTAGAGGGGTTATATAAGATAAATAAAATTCAGCGGGTTTTGTTTAACACGAGGGGTGTTTTGTGAAATTAATCGTTTTTTTTTTTTTTGTTATGGTGAGGTTAAGCTTGCTCACCGGTTGTGGGGTTAGGAGTTGCGGGTCGGGTTGTGATAAGCGTTCTGCTTTGACCGAAATGAGCAGGCTTTTAAGTAGTTCTTTTTTTTTTAAATTTTAAAATAATGCTTTTAGCAGGCTTTTTTTTGTTAATCTTTGTATCTAAAATGCGTCAGTGGGGTTGATTTTGTGCTTTTAATGTAGGCGTGTGATCTTTTGGTTTGGAAGATCCGTTGATGATCAACGACCAAGTTTAAGTGGTTAACTTTTGAGCACAGGCGATACTGTATTTTAGATTCAAAAGTAAAATTACACCAATATTTTGATTGGATTATCTGGTTGGTAGGTTACTCTTATAATCTTTGTTCGATCGAGGAGAAGAATAAGCTCTAACGTCTCTAAAAGTTTATAAGACAACAAATAATAAATTATATAAATATTTTTAATCTTTTACTTTTCTTATATTTTCGAGAAGCTTTTTTTCAAACTGAATTAATATTTCCAATAATTCAATCCCATCCCTTATCTATTGAGTTAGACAACTCGGATCTCCACCAAATGAGGAAGCCGGCTGAATCAAAACTTAAAAACGCAAAAAAATTGGGTTTACAATCAGGTTCTAGATTTTCTATTCTTAATATGGAAGGAGAAATTACAGGAGATACAGTTGATCATGATATTCGCCCAAATTCCGAGATCTTGAATGAAATTAATACCAACGTAGTTGCATCAACTGCCTCTAAAAGATAAATGGGCTATTTCTAAATCCCCAATGCAGAGAATTGGAGTTGATTTACGGAGGCAAAAAAGGTAAGAGAATTATGTTGCTGGATCCAAAAAGAGAATGGGCCCTTAGTTAACACTAAAGCCCGATCTGCAAGAAAAGATTTTGAGGTAGGCCTCTCCCGTTCTAATAGGCCTTTAGCCACTACCTCAACCCAACATGTGAACCAACACAAAACATATGTAGCCCAACCATGTAAACAAAAGCACCTAACACACAAATCCAAGTCCCCATCGTGCCCAACTTTGTTCCTCATAAATCCCTAATTTTATAATCAAAAAATTTGGAGGAGATGGAGGATGAAATGATGATGGAAGATCAGGGAGGCCTCGACCCTGGAGAATTGAAGGGTAACAATACTGATGCAATACTATCTGATGGAGGAGTGGCTGTGATGTCAGTGAGGAGCAACGGGAATTGTCACAACAATGTCGTGATACTTTGGGTATTCAGAATCAAGCTTTCCATAAGATTTTAACTCATCCTGGAAGAGAGAAAAACTAGGTGAATAATGAATAAGCTAGTTTCGTGGAATTGTGGAGGGGCTTCTCGCAAAACTCAGATGATGTCCCGTGCATGCTAGCAAATCTCACCAAAGAATTAAAGAATTGGAATAAAAAAGCATTTCAAACTCTTTTTCATAAGAAGAAGCATGTACTTTCAAGAACAAAGGGAGTGCAGGAGGCTTTGGCGCTGAATTATTCTCATTCCTTATCTCGGTTAGAAATTGACCTCTAAGAATGAATATGAAAATCCTCCAACAAGAGGAAGTGTTCTCGTATAAAAATCGAGAGAAGTGGATTGCTTATGGGGAAAGGAATACCTCCTACTTCCATCTGCAGTTTGTCATTTGGAGGAAAAATAAATTAACTCGCTTCAAGACAGTCTCTGCAATTGGTGTGATGATATTAATCAGCTGAGAGGTATAGCATTGAATTACTTCTTGAATATATTTGCATGTGAGGATCAAAGCTACAGTAATATTCATATGGGTCAAGTTTCACAGTTACCGCAAGATTCCTTAGTCCATCTTACTAGCTGTGTGCCTTTGAATGAATTGAAAGAAGCTCTGTTCTCTATGAAGCCTTGGAAGGCATCGGGGTTGGATGGCTATCAAGCAGAGTTTTTCCAATCATGTTGGGAGTCTGTCAAGGCCTCATTGATGGTGTTGGTAAATCAAGCTTTACAAACTGAAAAATTTCCTGAGGCACTCAATGAGACACTTATTGTTTTGATTCCAAATGTTCAGGTTCTAAAAAATATCAATCAATTCTGACCCATCAGCTTCTGCTTTGTTGTATACAAATTGATCACAAAAGTCTTAGTTGGAAGACTTCAGCCATATTTAAAGGAGATTATTGCTCCTAATTAAAGCAGTTTCATCCCAGGGAGAAGCTTTAGATAATATAGTTGTTGCTCAGGAGGTGATTCATTCGATTAACAAAATGAAGGGTAAAGGTGTCATGGATATGAAAATAGATCTAGAGAAAGCATATGACAGAATTCGATGGGATTTTCTAAAAGAGATGCTCTCTATATTTGGTTTCCCAATCTCTTGGGTCAATTTGATTATGTTTCGTGTTTCTTCTATCCGCACTTCGATCTTATGGAAGGGAGGAGGTCACAGAGGTCTTTCAACCACATAGAGGCCTACGTCAATGGGACTCAACCCCAACCCATCTCTTTATTCTTTGCATGGAAAGGTTGGGTAGGATGATCTCAGAGTTAGTTGTAGAAAGAAAATGGAAGCCAATTGGATTTAATAGGGGGCAAGTTCAAGTGTCTCATCTCTTTTTTACCAATGACTTATTCCTCTTTTCCCAAGCCAATATTTATCAAGCAGCAGTGATTCGACATTGTCTAAGCCAGTTTAGTGCAGCCTCTGGACTCAACATCAACCTCTCTAAATCCAAGGTTCTCTACTCTCCGAACACTAATAGGTCCGCGAGAAGAGATATAAGTCGGGTCTCGGAAATCAGCCATACCAATGACCTCGACAAGTATCTTGGAGTGGTAATGTTACACGGTTGAGTCACTAAAAGCACTTATCAGGAACTAATTAACAAGGTCAAAAGTAGGATAGCTAACTGGAAAGCTAAGCACTTGTCCCTTGCAGGGCGTACAATGCTTATTCAGTCAGTTACATCCTCTATCCCAGTCTACAATATGCAGACAATTCAGGTTCTAACATCCATTTGTAATGAGATTGATCGAATTAATAGAAACTTTCTTTGCGGAGACATATCTACCAAAAAGAGAGTTCATCTAGTTAACTAGAATGTGGTTTGCACTCCAAAAAAAATATGGTGAATTGGGTTTAAAGCAGTTTCATCTCTTCAATAATGCAATGCTAGCCAAGTTAGCTTGGAGGATCGTAAATGAACCTCAGTCATTCTGGGTTCGGGTTCTGAAGGAGAAATACTTTGCTAATAAGTCTATCTTAATCTGTGATTTGAAGGCAGGAGGCTCATATACCCGGCGTAGCATTTTTGGGGTTATTGGTACTCTTAAACAGGGACTAATATGGCGTATTGGGGATGCTACTAACATAAACTTTTGGCTCGTCTCCTGGGTGCATAGTAAATCTCGGATTGAAGAATTGGACGAGAGTGAGTTAGTTCAGAATCTAGATGCTAGGTCTCGGACTTTGTTGACAGTGATGGGAACTGGAGCAGAGGGCTTTTGGCTCAATTCTTACATGATGACATTCTAGAAAAAGTTGTGGGATACCCCTTGCCGAAGAGAAAAATAAAAGCTGATTTGAAGCTATGCAAGCAATGGAATCTTCACAACAAGCACTTGTTACAGGTATCAGATCGAAAATCTTGGTCTTGAGCATTGTAATTATGATTTTATCTGGAAAATTAAAGGACTTGCCAAATGGCAACCATTTCTCTGGCTTATGTATCGAGATAGACTCATGACTAATTTCAACAGATTAAAAAGACATATATCTATGGATGTGTGCTGTTCTTACTATGCTGCTGCTTTTGAAGACAATAATCACTTGCATCATTTTTGTTCTCGTGCTTCGTATATTTGGTACTTGCTGAAAGCTCACTGTGACGAGCACACTTTCTTCAATGTTTCATTCAACGATTAGCATACAATGAATCTACAACGCACTCAGACCATTCAGGGATGGAATATCTCGGCAAATGCTTTTCTGTGTAGTGTTATGGTTTATTGGATGTGGAGATGTCAAACCATTTGGGATGAGGTAGAAGCCTCTGTGTTTCCTCTCAGAGCTATTGTTCCCTATGTGAAGTCAGTCTCGCGAGCTTTCACTAGCAAGGTCAATGGAGAACATCAGATTGAGAAGTTAATTATTTGGAAAAAGCCTCCAAATGGTTGGGTAAAGATTAATGCGGATGGGGTAGTTAAAAATGGGTCTGGGAAAGCAGGCGTGGGGGAATTGCTCGTGATTCTAATGGCAACTGGTTGATGGGTTTCGCGCTTCATCTAGGGATTTGCACCATTGCAATTGCTGAGTTACAGGGTGTAAGGTTCGCCCTTAAGTTAGCACGGGAGCAGGGCTGGAAGAAAGTAATTATTGAATCAGATTCCTCGAGCACTACTAATCTAATTACTCAGGGGGATACAAGCTTTAGTCCTCTCGGTGCTATTGTTGAGGATTGTCGACACTGGATCAATCAGAGTTGGGAATGCAGGCTATCACATACTCCTCGAGAAAGGAACAATGCTGTAGATGGTTTTGCCAACATTAGTGTCTATATCATTAACTCTGTTCAAATTTTCACAGAGATTCCAATTCATATCAGTAACCAAATTCTTAGTGATAGATTAGAAGTTGCACTTCCTCGACTTGTGAGGGAATAATTTTTTCTTGTTCTTTTGTTGTTTCTTTTCATTCCTGTATTACCCAAAAAAAAGTGATAGTTATTATATGTCAATACCACAACTAACAAATCATTTGAGTAATCTCTATTTAATTTAAGTTTGCATTTAAGCACTAAAACTACTACAACAGGATATAGAATAGAAAGTTATATTAACAAGGAAATAAAGGCTAAATTGCACTTAAATGCCCTAAAGTTTCACGAACCTTGCACTTAAGTGACCCCTATTTTAAAACCGAAAAAAAACCCAAAGTAGTTAAGTGTTGTAGATGAATGCCCTATAGTTAAAAAAAACTCAGACAACGTTAACTTTTCTCTATGTATCGAAAAATATTACATAAGAAAGGATATTAAAGTGAAACCTTTAGAAATTTTAGGGTATTTAAGTGAGGCCAATTACAAACTGAGGGCATTTATATGCAATATTGGGTAAACAAGAGGGCACTAAGTAAATAAGAGGACACTAGGTAAACAAGAGGACACCAACTAGTAATATTTTGAAACTTTAGGGCACTAAGTGCATGGTATTAAAATAGAGATCACTTAAGTGCGACATTAGTAAAACTATTCGGCATTTTAGCGCAATTTAGTTAGAAATGAATGACGAATTGGCTCATTATTTTTCTAGAGAGTAGCTGGCTAGCTGCCTTTGGAGCATAGTTATATTATAAATTAAACTTGAAAAATTATAAGATAATAACTAACTCTAATCTTACTCAAAAGAATTAGTACTTTTTTTCCACGGATCAAGTCCTGCACAATAATATTTCTTTATAGACATTTAAAATAATTAATGTATATCTCCATGAAATCAAGAAAATCACTATAGGAAATAGGAGTCTTCTTAGAACCGTCCGCTTGCAAGCTAGCAGCTCTAAGCCTTACGACAAGGAGAGCAAATTACCTATTGACCCTCTATCTGTTCCTTATAAGGCTAAGAACTATCTAATCCGCATTCGAACTCCTCCAACGAGTCAACTAGGATGCAAATGAAAAAGGAGTGAATTACACTAAATAAAATTACAATTATTATCAATTGACCAATTAATAATTTAATAAAAATCATGCACCCTTAAATTGAACATTAATAAATATTATTAACAAAACATAGTTATAACTTTACACAGACCTCGAAAAGCTTCCAAGTCTAGTTCGTAGACCCTCCATATTTTTTTTGCAGAAAGTTCCATCGTGGATAAAAAGGAGGAAGAGAGTTTGTTTTAATTGTAGCGCTTTTTAGATATTAGTCCCTTAAATCTGAGCCATTTTGATATTAGTCCCTCAAATTTTCATATTTTGATATTAGTCCCTCAAATTGCATTAAGTTATTGATATTAGTCCCTTGGTTAGGTTTTCTGTTAAAAAAGTTAAATCATGGTTGAGTTAAACTAACTATGAAAGGCAATTTACCAAAATACCCTAAAGCTTAATTCAAATCACCAAATACCTCTCTCTCCATCGTATCTCTCTCTCCAATGGCATCAACCCACTCTCTCAACACCAACACCCCATCAAACCCCAGCCTCTAAACTTACCGCCAAAACCAAGCTGCCCCTCCTCCTCCTCCACCGTCGTCGCCCCAATGGACTCCATCGCAAATTGAAGAGGAAGAATCCCTACAGGACTTGGGGATTTTGAGTGCTCAGTGGGTTTTCTTAGGGTTTTTTGTGCTTAGTGAATTTTGAATTGAATTTATGGAACTGGGTTGTTTTAAAATTCTTTCAAACAATGTTGCTTGTGAAAGGGAAGATGGACTCGGTTGCGGTTTTTGGTTCTCTGTTTATCCTCCATTTGTTTTTTTGCTTCTTTTTTGGTACAATTAAATGAATGTTTGCGATACGTATTTTGATGGTTTCTTCGAAAGAGGTTTTGATTGTCAATTTACTATCTCTGGATCCTTGAATTATTTTGATACCAACTTGATTAGTCTATTGGGTGCCCAATTGTTTGTGTTGAAGAATTTGAAAGAATGGATTTGGTGGGCTGGAGTTAGAGGAGCTGTTCAAGGAGTATGGGTTTGTTGTATTCATGTAAAATTGCTTTGGATGAAAATGGGAACAGCAAAGGCTTCAGATTTGTCCAGATAGGGAATGAAGAGGGAGCACTTTGTGCGATCATCAAATCTCCATGGAAAAGTTCTTGATGGTGGAACCTAACAACTATGAACATTCAAGTCTTTTTTGACGTTGGGTGAGAAGAATAAAAAATGAGAAATGAGAAACGGGTTTGGGTATTGGGGGGAGTTATTTAACGGGTGGGCACTAATGGATTTGGGTAGGTTAGTTGAGGGTATTAATATCAATTTATGGCTAGGGGTTAAAGTTAACTGAATATACCATTTCATTTATAACCCCAACTAACCTAAGGACTTATGTCAACACAACATGAAGATTTGAGGGACTCATATCAAAATATGAATATTTGAGGGACTAATATCAAATTACTACAGATTTAAGGGACTAATATTGAAAAACCCTTAATTGTATTGGTTGTCTGCTGCTCTAAAGTTATTTGAGTAAAGTAATTTTGTGACCATAAAAAAATTCTTTACACAGACATTTGTTTATTTTCTATTGTTATTGAGCCCAGATATCAGTTTAGGATGTTATTAATTTGATAAGGATTCGGATTGGAAAATTAGTGGTAACGATTGTTTAGGACTAATATTAGGATTAGGGCATGTTTGGGAGCCTAGCTTATAATCCACTTGGCTTATAATGCAAATAAATTATAAGACAAGTGGATTATAAGTCAAAGTGCTTGGTTAAAAAAGATTATAATTTAGCTTTCGATAGAGAGTATTTGGCAAATGGGTGGATTATAATCCATTATTATTGTCAAAATGACGAAAAAATATGGCTCTAAATTTAAACACCGAGTAGACTTAGAAATTATCTTAAATGTTGAGGGGTAAACTTGAGATTTACTTGGTCAAACTATATGACTTATAAACCATCAAAAAATAAGCTGGGTTAGGGGAGCTTACTTTTTTTAGACTTATAAGCCAAAATAAGATGATTGGCAAACATGTTGCAATGGCTTATAGCCATAAAAGTGACTTATAAGTTTAATCAGTTGCCAAATATGCCCTTTTAGTCGAATTGAAAAAAAAAAAAAATTCATAGTAAAACCCTAGACCCACGCGCGCCCAGTCCCGGACTCGAGCATTGAAGATCCCCCGTCCCCTCTCTGAGCTCTCCTTCACCCTCAGGTTAGCAAACCCTAAACCCTAACCATTCAATATACTTCAAAACTAAAATTTCAGCAGGATCGAACCAAGATTCTGCATCCTCTTACTATTTTACGTTTTCAAATCACCAATTTTAGAGTAATTTAACTATTTGTTTGACAGATTTTTGTTTAGTCATTTAATTGAGAGTTGCATTGAAGGGGAAACCTCGATTTTTCTTAATTTTGTCAACTAATTGAAGCACTCCCTCATGGATTTCACAATTGCATGTAAATCAAGCAAAATTGGAACTTAACATCAAGCGGCGTAGGTTAATAGAAATTGTCTAAGGTAAAAAGTTGTTTCTTTTATGTTGTAGACAGGATGTTGCCGTTTGATCCATCAAAAAGGAATACTTTTCAGCGCCAAATCTGCGACGGCGATTTGGTTATTGTGTATGAAAGGCATGACAGTATGAAGGCCATCAAAGTAAATAATGGTTCGGAGCTTCAGAACAGATTTGGGGTTTTTAAGCATGCAGATTGGATAGGGAAGCCTTTTGGGTCTAAGGCACTAAGCACGAAGGGTGGGTTTGTCTATCTATTAGCCCCCACGCCTGAGTTATGGACTTTGGTATTGAGCCACAGGACTCAGATTCTATACATTGCGGATATTAGCTTCGTGGTTACCTACCTTGAAATTGTCCCTGGTTGTTTGGTTCTGGAGTCGGGCACAGGAAGTGGGTCTCTTACAACTTCTCTTGCTCGGGCTGTTGCACCTTCGGTCATGTTCACACGTTTGATTTTCATGGGCAGAGGGCGGCGTTGGCTAGGTAAGCTATCGGAACTTTCAATTTTTGGTGGTGATATCATTATTATTGTCAGTATTATTAATAATATTGAATCCTAGTATATATCAATGCAGTTTCACCAATTTACAAATCTAGTGAAGTAATGAACATAGGTAAGCCATTTCAAGCTAATACCTCAAGTCAGGTTTGTCCACGAGAATTTTGAAGAAACTTTAGCCACACATCATATTTACCCCAGCTACCCTTTTCCATTTAACTGTCATCTGGTCTATCAAACTTATGCATTTTGAAACCATTGCTTTGTTTACTTCCAATTGCAAATTAATGAAAACACAAAGTACATTTGTAATCACACCACTTGTGAACTGGGAGGATGCTCTATCAATGATAGAAAGACTACCTCCTTTTAAAGATTACCAAGAAGTGTCTAAGCCAACTTATGTGCACAGATACAAAGGCAAAAGATGATTACCATGCTGCCATGTTTTATTACGGCTCCTATTGTGATTCCAACATTATGTAACAGGAGTCATTCAGTAACATCAGAAGTTAAATAAAAAAAATAAAATTAAAAATAAAAAAAAAGAAGGGAAACTAGGAGATGGAGATGGTTAGTTTAGAGTAATGAACTAATGCTCAGAAAAAAGACTTCGGTCAAATCTTTACAGAGATCTAGTGGAAATCATATCTGGTTGATCAGGAACCCAGTCTGGATTGCAGACTTACAGTACCCTTTTATGTTGTAAATGTCTGGATCATGAGTATCCAGCTGTGAAGGAAACAAGGTATTATAAATATAAAATACGTGTCTTTCTTTTGACTTTGGAGCATGTTGTAACTATTTAGTATATTTAGTATCATACTATGAAGAAATTGCTGTGCTACCTAATTTTGTAACTATTTTGTCTTTCTTTATTTAGTTTAATTGCTTCTATGATCTAAAGGATCACTACCTACAAAAGCCAGTGGTTTGGAAACCATAAGTGTAACAAGTAAAGGGGTGAGGTTGGAATATTGGAAGTCCCATGCTCATAACCAGATAGGGCCATCAAAAGAAGAAAGAAAATAGAAATATAACTATGGGAACAAGCTAGTACACTTGTTTAAGAATCATAGAATTACCATCTGAGTATATTTAGGTGTAGCACATGACACCAATTTTTTGGAATATAAACTTCGTTGTAGCGTTGCATAATGTCGAATTAATTGGGTAACATGTTGAACTTTTTTATCCATAAAAAATGTTTACTTGAGAATTTATAAAGAAAATCTAAATGAGTGTCAATTTGCTGAAGATGTGTAATTATGGGATTTTCACCTAAATAGGGAAGATTTTGAGAAAAATGGAATGAGCAGCTTGATAACAGTATCTGTTCGAGACATTCAAGGGGAAGGATTTCCTGAGGAATTCTGTGGTGCTGCTGACTCCGTTTTCCTAGACCTCCCTCAGCCTTGGTTAGCATTGCCATCTGTTGCAAGAATGTTGAAGCAAGATGGCGTTGTGTGCTCGTTTTCTCCATGTATTGAACAAGTGCAGCGCTCGTGTGAAACTTTACGAGCAAATTTTACAGGTGATCTCCCTCCCTTCATGTCTACCTTATGGTGGTCATATTGCTTTCTGTCATTATTGACCTTCAAGCCTATTTTTAAGGGTAAATTTCACAGAACCCACTAGACTTGGGGGCACGAAATCCTCTTAAACTTTATAATTAGAGCAAGTCCTCCTAAACTTTTTGTACTAAAATCATGACTGACAGCATCTTGTTTAAGTTATCATGTGATTTGGACGTATCTTTTAAATTTGGGTTATTAGCACTTAAATACCGGGTTAATTGGCACTTAAATACCATATAATTTCCCCTACTTGCACTTTATACCTTGACATGTTTTTTGCAGCACTTTTATACCCTGAAGTTTCTAAGAGTTGCCTTTAATATCTTCTGTTCTGCGAACGTGAGAATTTTCTTTCAAATTTTCCCATGTGACGCTCAGAATTTAATTTTAGTACTTTATACCTTAATTTTCCTTCAACTTACTGTTAAGCATACCCTAATGTATCTTAAACCTACACATGGGTCAATTCTGGTATTTGTATAGCAGAAGGTATTAAACTATGAAGTTTCGGAACCTCAGGTCTATAACTACTGCCAAAAACAAATGAGGGTATATAAGTGCAAATTAGGAGAAACTATAAGGTATTTAAGTGTTAATTAGCCTAAATGCCGCA
Source organism: Asparagus setaceus (assembly GCA_012295165.1). Lineage (NCBI taxonomy): Eukaryota > Viridiplantae > Streptophyta > Magnoliopsida > Asparagales > Asparagaceae > Asparagus > Asparagus setaceus. The sequence goes on from CM022702.1 coordinate 70,778,536, forward strand.
AACATGACACCATTTTTAACTTGAAAACCCCAAACTTTTTTCTGCGCCAAAAGTACCCCAAAGTTCAGAAAGGTTTATCCTTGATAACCTTAAAAATACTTAGCAGGAGGTACCAAGGTTAGATGTTGTTTTATCTTTGGGGTTTTGTTTTGTGGGGAAAAAACACTTTGGCTGTATCAAAGTTAAAAATAATGTAAACCTTGGAGTATTTAAGTGAAAATAAGCCTTCTAACTTTACTGAGAGAGAGTTTTTCGGGTTAGTACTAGTAGAGTAATAAGGATGACTTAGTCCTTTTAACCTTCATGTTAACTTCATTCATGACAATTTTCAATTGTTCATAGTAGTGTTTACTAATTTCGAAAGATCAGGGGGATTTTCTAATTAATTAAGTTGAAGAGGTTTTGTAAAGTTTACTGTTTTCAAATTCCATGTAAATGAAAATTGTGTTGTTAGATCCGTCTATATAAGCTGACAATGATTTTCCCGCGAACTTCCTTTGATCCAAAGTATGTCGTTCTCTTATGCAGATGTAAGGACTTTTGAGATACTCCTTCGGACATATGAAATTAAAGAGGAGCGGATAAAGGTTGACGAAGAGGATAAAGGCTCGCCTGTAGGATCTCTCCCTCGTAAAAGAAGGCAGTATTCAGCCAGCGAGGAAAACCATGAATGCATGGAGAAAACTAGCTCGATCATGGCTAGACCGTGCAGAGAGACAAAAGGGCACACTGGGTACTTAACATTTGCTAGGCTTGCATGAATATGATAATATGATAGCGATTTTGGATTCAATTGTTATTTGTACTAATGTATCTGTATGGAAATGTACAATATGGCAGCGGAAGAGTATTCTGGCGCAATAACTTTTGAACAAACTACTTAGGAAGTATTTAATGGTTGACAGTGAATTACTTTTTTCTTAATTTAAACAACTTTTATAGGTACCTTTAGATGAAGCATCAATTTTTATTGAAGATGAGTTACACATTTAAGGCTAAATAAATGTGAAATGATAAGATGCATATGCATTTTTATGCCTCTGAGATGACTGTAGTAACTCAAACGCTCTTCTATTCTTTGGTAGAATATTACTCATATGATGAGCCTCTTTCGTCATCAAATTCATGGCTGAGTTTTTTCTCCGCGGTCGCAATTTGTAAGAATACAAACGTAGATGTGGTTCCTTTATAGCTTGATTGTAATTGCAGAAAGAATCACGTTTTACAGGATGCCTCTTTATTTTTTGCTAAAGTAGTTCAAGTCTAACACTACAATAACAAAATAGTTACAATTGAAGTAAAATAAACCACAAGAATTGTTATTACAATTTTTCTAAAAACAAATCACTTTTACGTAGTCTCTCAGAGTTAATTGCTCAAACTCAGTGCATCATATATCAGAGAGAGAAAAAGCGAAAAATGCTTGATGCGACAGCAGAAAAAAGTGAGAACTTGAGATTTATACTACCAACATCATACTACCACATAAATTATCACAACCATCTGACTCAAACATAAACAGCATAAAATACCACAGCTAGATACTAAGCTACTGCCATAATCAAGTACTGGATGCAAAACTTCAATCAGCATAATACATATTAAGTTGGGAACAAGCCTCCTGTATTCTTATCCCTTCTCTTATCTGAGTAAATATCTGATTAAAAAAACTAGAAACATCATATTCTAGACTCCCAAACCCTAGTCTTTCTCACAGGTTCTACATATAGGATAGCGCCATTTCTCAAACTAAGCTTCACTTCTTTGATTTTTTAGGTGGCACCCTGCAAGAGAAAGCAAAAATTAGTTACATATATCATTCAAATATGATTTAAACTGTAGCTACAAAATATTTTCAACATTTTCACTTACTCTGTAGATTGGACAATAGGGACTGGTGGTGCCTTTTCTACTGGGCCCTGTTTGTGCATAAACAAGGGTCAACAATTTATGAGTGCAAAATAACAATTATGGTAGAAAGAATTATCTACGGCTAACGGTTGACCATTACATCAGGCCATCAAATATATTCTAAAAAGAAATTATAGGAAAAGGGTTGAAGCAATAATCACGCAGTTAACATGAACTAGAAAATGCAAGGTGATCTTAATAATGAAAGTACTTTCATTCTTTGTTCATACAGCCCTGAATTAAGAAAATGAACTAGCAAACACTCTTTTGCAAAACCAACAGGTCAGGGTTAAAGGAAAACTATATCAGATTACACTAAAGTCCTGTTTTGATTTCCCCCTTCAAGCCAATTAACTGATCTTCTATACAAATGTTTGTCCAGCTAGAAAAATTCCATAACATGGTACACATTGGGTTCAGTTAGTGTTAGAACGTAGCCAAGACAATAATTCCATTGCCCCAAGGTTCACATTTCTATCAGTTTTATTCATCCTCAGTGAATCCTCCAAAGACTTTATTTCAATAATGATTCCTCTCCTATAAGTTCTAAAGACAATAGATCTATGTCACAAAGATAAAAAAAAAAATAAAGAAAGAGAAGCAACTAGCAAGATAGTTTCCCTACCAAGACCGATGCCCACAATTCTCATGACTAAGCACCAATTAAAGCGAAGTAATTTTAGGAAAATTTGGTCCTAAAGAAGGCCAATCCATTTACACAAATAATTTTTAAAAGTCTTCTTTAAAAATTGAGATTAACTCAAGTTTCAGGATTATTTTAGCCTTTAGAGTAAAAATGAAAGGCTATTCGTGGACTGCACAGTTCTTAAATCACACTATTCGGACTTTATTTATTTATTTATTTGGACTTGTTATTTACCAGTGGGGTGGCACTCTACATATCTCATATATATGTCAGTCAAATGGTGTCCATCAAGGACAAGCTATGGAGGTTAATTTAATCACAGATGCCACTCAAAAAATTAACGAAACATAATGAGCATTAGCTAAAACATCACCAGCAGAACTGGCCTCCTACGAATGTCAAAAAGAAAATGGTTGTGTTTCCACTTCAAAGGGTCCAATCCTAGTTTCTATTCTAGTTCCATAAATTTTCACAACCCAGGTGTCCAATCTCTATTACTGCACTAGTTGCATTAAGTTTTAACAACCAATTGGCACGATAGCAATATAGATGAAAATCCTGCTATTGTTTCCTATATAAAGGCATACAAAGTCCACACCATGACATAGCAACTTATAAACATTGAATATGCTTGCAAACCACCAAAATTGTTGGTTCTCTGATGTCAAAAGAGGCTTGATAGCAAAGAGGAGAATCACACAAAACAGCACAACAAAAGTACTACTTGTATTTAAAAAAAATTCATTCGTTTATCTGTCAATTTGGCAACCGATGCAAAAGCAAGCAAGCAAAGCATGCAGCTAGCCAGGGGAATTTGAGCGAATGCGTTCAATTCACAGGAGGAATCAAGCACATGGCAGAGGGTTAAAACTGTTATCTTTATTGGAGAGTTGCGGTTAACTAGTGCCTTCAATAATACAACATAAATGTATAGAAAACCAATTAGCATGATAAAGCAGTAGGTATAGATAAATCTCAGATAAAAACGCGTGATAGAATTTCATTTCACCTGAGCCAAGCGTTCCTCTCTCCTGGCTAACTTTCTCTCCCTGCTTGCCTTGCTCTTGGCCCTCTTAGCTTCAAACTGATCCGAGAGTGTCTTCTCTCTTGCCTTCTCAGCTTTAGACTTGTGAATGCTCTCCATAAGCACCCTTTTGTTCTTGAAGACATTACCTTTCACCTTCATGTACATATCATGATACATGTGCTTGTCAATTTTCTTGGCTTCACGATATTTCCTTAGCAATCGCCTAAGAACCCTCATTCTCCTCATCCACAGAATCTTAGTGGGCAGCCTAGCCTCTCTTGTACCCTTGCGCTTACCTTAATATTACAGGAAAAAATGTAAAATAAATTACTAAAACCGTTCATACTGGATTTTAGATTTTGTTTTTCTTTCTAGAAAAAATACCATATCCAGAATGTCTCCCCTTTCTCTTGGCCTCCATTGCTCGACGAGCACGAGATCGGGAATGGATCTTCATGGGCTTTCTTATAATGAAACCATCCTTCACTAACTTTCTAATATTCTGCCCTGCATTTCAAATAAAAAAGAAAAAGACATTTAAGGGTTGGGATATGTCGCAATTGTAAATACAACAAATGTTGAATGCAAAAAGTGCTACATGCAACAGTTGTGGCAGGAAATTAACCTCAAATGTGTCATTGGACATCTATGTTTTTTATTGTAGGACATGCATTTCCACATCCAAATCCAATGTTCGACGGGTAACAAAGTTGTTAGATTTGTATATTTTATTGCAAGAAATGTACTTCCATTGCAAATAAAGTTTTTGTCTATATGCAATTGTAAAATTAGTAACATTTTCCAATATGAAGTCGGCTAATTTGATGACGACATTAGTTTTTAATTTTTAATTAATAAAGACTTGCATCATTTGTTGCAGCCAAAATGACGCAGCTCAAATTGGCTGCAAAAAAATGTGACAGCCTTTTTATTCTACAAGGCCATGTTTGGATTGGGTACTATCTTGAGGTAATAAGCCTTTATCTTTTAAAATAAAATAGTGAGGCATTTGGTTTAAAATTTTGCCAGATTAGGCTGGACTAATTAGTCCTTAATGAAATAGTTTAGAGATTTTAGACAAAACAAAGGAGGGGGGGTGTTATTGTAGTAGTGGGACTATTTCTCACTTGGGATTAGACCCGAGAAGACCTCTTGCCCCTTAACCTTCCTAAAAATTACCAAGGGTTTCCCTCTAATTATTTCTCTCACCCACATTTGTTGCTGCTATCACCCATAACACACACACACGCACGCGCACGCGCACACACACACAAAGGAACACCATCCCCACAAAAAAAAGGCAAAAAACAACTTTTAAACATGATAAGCAACAATTTCTTTCATCTCTGGCTAAATTCATCACTATCTGCAATGTCTGAAATGCAGCGAAACCTATATAAGGAAAAAAATACTTGAATTAGTGTACTCATCCAGGTGGGTAACTACACGGTGATGTCTATTGGATAGTTTTTCAACCTGTAGTTATTAATAAGGGAACGTGCAGCGAAACCATATGAGTAATATATGATTATGATAATAGTTTCTCCACCTATAGTTAGTATTAAGGGAATGTGCAGTGAAAACTATATAAGAAATGTTTATTCAACAGTGTCTCCGCCTATAGTTGGTAATAAGGGAACAGAACATGCAGTCAAACCAATATGAGAAATGCATGATTGTGTCTCCGAAAACGTATAGATGACTATTTATTCTCATCTCCCAGCATCTTTCATGCAATAAAGATTGACATGTCATGTAAAATAACTTCTAACTGATTGCCTCGCTAACTCAGACCACTCATTACTAGTGCAACTCATATGACAGTAGATGATCAACAAGATGAACATATCCATGATAAATTCATGAGAAAGAAACAAATCAAATAATAGGCTTTCCTATTGTAGCATTTATTCTTCTATGATAGATATCCAATAACGAATGTCCAAACAAATAAATTGACAACTTAAGTCAACACAGATAGGCTGAAGGGACTTGTGGACATTTGCTGTTATGTCCTATACCACCTTATAGTGACAAATTCCCAAACATAACATTCGTATTAGAAGCGTTGATAACAAACTGCGCCAAAGATATTATTAAAAATTTAACTCACTATAGGCTCTTGGATTATTATATCCCAGGATTATTATCATGAGTTAAATGAACCCTGGGATAAAACAAGTCCCCAATCCAAACATAGCCAAAGTGTAAATCCAGCTATCATTCTCAACTAACCTGTTGCTAACCGATTATAGAAACAAAAGCACTATTTCAGTCATAATTACGATGACATTGTATTAAAAAGAAAAAAATCTTGTGTACACATTGATACACCCCGATTCAAATTGCCAGGTGAAATTCAAAGCAAGTAGGAAACAAAATTATTCACTGCATAATCATACCACATCAAATGTGCATGTAGTTGAGATCAAGTAATCCAAATGAATCATAAACTCTATGCGAAACCCTAACCCTAATCTACAAAGGGATGAAGACGAGGATCTTACTTGAATTGGCCATGGAGATATCGTTGACTTCATTAGGATCGAGCCAAACTTTGCCCTTCCACACTTGAGGACGCTCGAGGCGAGCCTCTTCTGGAGCTTCAGCGAAACCATCGTCTCCTTCCTTCAATCGCTCTCTTGCTTCTACTCTGTCACTGAGAGTCGTGATAGGTGGCATTTTCTTTCGTTTCTGCAATTTTTCGGGGTTTTTGCACATAAGTCCCTGAACTAATGTTATTTAACCATCTAAATACACTGTCAATTTCCGCTCACGTGATACAAAAGAATGGAAATACCCCTTATTAAAATTAGCTTATTTGGAAAGGCATTTTCTTCATTAACGATTGTCGAGCGATGAGGGTCTATTCAGAAAGCTTTAGTTATTTGAGACACCCATAGTTCAAGGGGTTACATGCAAAGCCATCCAATTATGGGGTAAGTTAAATTAACTCATCTTTGAGAGAATACAAATTCTATGGTAACGCTTCATACAATTAGGTGATCTATAGCAATCGTAGACATGCTATAAAACTTGTATATTTATTTTTGTAAATTCTTGTGACAGAAAAATCTATCAAATCAAAAATTTTAATCAAACTTGTATGTTTATTTTGCAAATTCTTGCGCAGGAAAATTCTCTCTTCCTTCATGAATTTTGCTAAGAAAGAGAAAGGACTCGTCTTACATTCGACTTTTCATTCAATCAAACAAGAGGAGTTGTATGGATGTTTTTATATATAAAGTTGGTATTTATGACACCAGGAGTTGTTTGGATATCTTTTATAAAGTTGATATTTATGACACTCTACAGTAACTTTCCATTTAGAATCCCTCCAACTCGAAGGAAATGGTATTGGGATAGAAACACATTATACTTTGGGTGATACATTATCCTTTTTTTCTTGTTAATCAAATAAGATAAACTTTGAAAAGTTAACCCCCAAACTCTTCTTTTTTCCACTATTTCCTCTCACAATTTGTAACCAAATAACCCCTAATTTTAAAATGGGTTATTTGCATATATACCTTTAAATGATGGATATTTATAAAACTATCCCAAAATATTGGTAATTGCAAATCTATCCTTCAAATCATCAATTTGAAAAAAGCCCAAATCAATCAATCGTCAACTTTGATAGGCTAATTTGTAACCGTGATATAAAATTTATCAATAAAATAGTCACAATTTTATTCACGGTTGATAGTTTGTTGATTTTAGGGTACTTTTACCAAAGTTGATGATCGGAGGTAATTTTGCAAATACTAAGATTAGAGGGTAGTTTTGCAAATACCCATAATTTAAGGGATACATATGCAAATAACCCTTTTAATTTTTTGTGGTTTAGAAGAATTTTGAATCTTCTAGAATGTCAATACCCAAATTCTAAAATCAAACAAGACCTAAATTTTGATATAGCCTCTTAACCTTTATAAAGTTGGGAGATTTTGACTTTATGGCCTCTTAAAACTTACTTATTTGACCATATATTATTATTATTAACATGTATTGCTCTATGATTATCTGACAATTTAGTAGAAGGTAGTCGTAAGATGTAATATTTGGATTAATAAAATCCAATAGTTATAGAAAATGTAATTATTATAGAAGCTTCAGAACTAATCTTAAGCCAAAAGAAACTTGGTTGTATTATTAGAGTGTAGGATGTATTGACACATGAAAGATAGGGGATCGTCCTGCAACTATGTGGGCAATATCCAAGCGACAAAATCAGAGGATTGATGATGTTGTAGAGAATATGACGCTTTAGTAGGAAGCTGGAGAGGCTAGCAAAACACTATTCTTATTGATCAAATAGTCTGCGATATATGGAGGAGGATTGGAGGGTTCAAAGATTCCTTGAGTCGAACTCATCCAAAGACCATCCAATGCTCAAATTAGTACCCTGAACATAAAATCTCAAATTGAAAGGCTTGAACATATAATGGGGCCTAAATTGTTAGAAAGCATGCTAAGATGATTTGCTACAAGAGGTTTTACTCAATTTCTTGAGGAGGTTTTCCACGTAAATCTGTGTGTTCTTTATTACTTGCAATACTTTAAGCTCTATGGTGGTTTGTCCCAACATAAAACATGCTTAAGATTTTTGGAGAGGGTCTTATATCTTATGTGGTAGAGTGGTTGCTTTCCATCTTTGTTACAGTTGTACCATCTATGAGGTGATGAATATTTGCTTGTGATTAGCTTGGTCTGTTACACTTAATTTTGGCTGTAAGGCTACTCAATAAAACTCATGTTGGGATGTTTATCATGTCAATGTATGAATAATGTAAGAGATTTGATTTCAACTTTAGTACCACGATGATGATTGGATAGAGAAAATGAACTGGGTTTGTTAGCAATTGAGTTTCGACCTAGGATTATATCAAAAAAAAAAGATTGTTATTTTAAAACTTCAAAAAAATTAGAACCCATTTTGTCCCTAATCCTAGTGTTTTTTTAGAAATGCCCTCAAACTTGGAAAAATCAAAAGAAAGAAATAATAAAAACCATCCACTTCCCTCGATTACAACACTCCCTGTGTCCCATGTTTGGGGAAAAAAGTGAGGGTTCTTGATTTGGAGTTCTGGATAGAAACATTGAGTTTTTTCAGATGCTTATCAACAATGAGATCACCATTCCTTTTATAGAGACTTTTCAGTAACCACCTCAACCCCAAATCGTATCAGAGTCCATGGTTTACTCTACCCAATCATAATTCCCTCTTCTACAGATATTAAGGAGGTCATGCTAACAACCCAATAATATCTAAAGAATATTCCTTGGTTGGTTTGGTCAATAATAGACCGGGTCAAATTAACGTCTCTCATTTGAGCAAATTAACCAAGTGATATGCCTCCCACTATCCGTGAGATCAGATATTTCTGCTTATCATTACTCCCACTATCCGTAGAGAGCAACTCCTATTTCATTATTCATGAAATTTTTACTTGAACTTATTTATTTCTAAGTCCCATCAAACTTACATGTTTGATAAAGATTCCGCTGATATTCCTTTTGTCAAAGAATTAGCAATCATATCTGTAGTAAAGATGTAAGTCATTTTAACTTCTTCATTTTCTATAATATCTCAAATATAGTAATACTGGATCTCAATGTGTTTTTCTTTGAAGCTATTCGCCACTATTGATCAGGCTAATGGCTGCCTGATTATCACAATAAATATCAACAAGTCCTTCTAACAAATTGAGATCTAAATCAATTAAAAATCGTCTAATCCAAACTGCATGTGTAGTTAACATACTGCAAACTATTTATTGACTTCTTGTGTGTATCTAGCAACACACTCTTGTTTTTTACTACTCCAAGAAACAGCTCATCCTCTAAAGATGAACAAGTGTCCCGAAGTGGACTTTCCATCATCTTTATCACCTCTGAAATTAGCATCGGAGTAACCGAGGAGATCAACGAATTGGCTTGATAAATCAATCTGTGAGTCAATGTACCTCTGATATACTTCATAATCCTTTTAACAGCTTCCCAATGTGCTGGTCCTAGATTACTTTAATATCGACTAACCAAACTAACAACATAAGCTAAATCAGGTCTGGTGCACAACATTGCATACATCAAGCTTCCAAATATTTGAGCATAAGGAACATCTAATGGCTTTTGCCCTTTTCAAGACTTTGCTCTTTACACAATCTCTTTCCCATGACCAATGGAGTTGGTGTCGGATTGAAATTCTTCATTCCAAACCTTTTAAGAACCGATCTTAAATATTTTTTGTGGTTTAAATTTAGCATTCTAGACTTTCTATCTCGAATTATATGAATTTTAAGAATATATGATGCATCTCCCATGTCTTTCATCTCAAACTTTTCGCTGAGATCTACCTTGATTTTATTCAACATTTCCATGTCATTTTTAGCGAGCAATATATCATTCACATATAATGATAATATAGTAAAATTTCTCCCACTTTTCAAGACATATACACAATTATCTAATTTATTTTGAATAAAACCAAGTTTGGTGACTGTATCATGAAATTTGAGATACCACTGTCTAGAAGACTATTTTAAACCGTATAGAGATTTTATTAATTTGTAAACTTTATGTCCCTGTCCTTTCACCTGAAAACCTTCAGGTTGTTGCATATATATATCACTTCCTTCAACTCTCCGTTAAGGAATACTGTTTTAACATCTATTTGGAATAACTCCAAATCAAGATATGCAACGATAGCCAAAATGATTCTAATGGATGTAAATTTAGCTATAGGAGAATACGTCTCTTGAAAATCTATTTCTACCTTCTGGTTGTAACCATTGGCAACTAACCTTGCTTTAAATTTATCAATAGATCCATTAACACGATATTTTTTAGCACCAATTTGCATCCTATGGCTTTTCTATTTTCCGGTAGATCACATAACTCCCATACCTTATTATTTTCTATAGAATCAAGTTCTTCTCTTATGGCTTCTAGCCATAAAACTGATTCATGCGATGAATCGATTTCATCGCATCAGAGAAAATTATGGGATCTTGTTCTTCTATATTTATATCTACAGAGAAACAAGATGGCTCACATGAATATAAATAGTAATCGTCCATCCATGAAGGTTGTATTCTTGGCCTTTTGTTGCCTACAACCGGTTGATGAGGTACATTATTTTTCATAGGTATTTCATCATTTTCAAGGTTAGGTTCATTCACAATATCTGGATCATTAGTGGGAACAACACTGTAATAATCATCATCTATTACAGTTAGAGGTTTTATTTCCTCTTGAACTTGTTCCTCTTCCTCTAGATTCTCTAGAAATGTAGCATCTCTGCTTTCAATGACCCATTTTTCTTTATTGTAGAACTTATAACCTTTTGACTTTTCTAAATACCATATTAATCTACACTTCACTGTTTTAAAATCCAACTTAGAGAACATGGGCTATAGATCCCCACTTCCTGAGATGACTCAAATTAGGTTTCTTCCCATTCTATAACTCATAAGGTGTAGATATAACTGACTTGGTGAGAATTCTATTCAAAATATAGTTTGCAGTTAACAATGCTTCTCCCTAAAAATTTATGGAGAGACCAGAATGAGACAACATGCATCTAACTACATTCAGCAATGCTCTGTTCTTTCTTTCAGCAACACCATTATGTTATGGTGTATACAGTATTATTGTATTTCTTTTAATTTCATGCTGATACAATAACTCTCAAATTCTTTAGAGTTATATTCTCCACCTCTATCAGTTCTCAAAATTTTGACTTTCATTCCAAGTTGGTTTTCAACTTTTGTCTTATATTTCTTAAAACATTCAAAAGCTTCCAATTTTCTAGAGATAAGATAGACGTGTGTAAATTTAGAATAATCATCTATAAAAGTAATAAAATATTCTTTATTACTATGAGTTTTGACACTTAGGGATCACAAATATCCGAGTGTATCAACCTAGAAGTTTATTGGCTCTTTGTCCGCCAATAAAAGGTTTCCTGGTCATTTTACTAGTTAAACAATGTTCACATGGTGGTAATTGAACATTAGATAGTGCAGGCAATAAGTTCATTCTGATAATTTCTTTTATTTTTAAAATACTAGCATGTCCTAGTCTATAATGTCACAATTCAGACTCAGAAATATAACAAGACAAGTAGTTCAAATTGAAAATTTTATTATCAGAATTATTATAAATTACTGAAAGTATGCATAATTCATGCTTGGGTACATATTTTTCATAGCATACACTTTATTATTTTTGCCTATAGAAATCCTATTATTGTAGAACTTAACTTTCAGTTCTTTCTTCATCAAGGTAGGAACAGAGATCAGATTGCGCCGAATTTCTAGCATGTAAAACACATCTTTGAGGACGAGAACACTATCCCCAAGGTCCACTCTGTATGAATCAATACCTTCTACATCAAGATAGGTATTATTTCCCATATAAATTCTCTGTCCTCCTTTCTTTAGCTTGATGAACTCCGTGACTCCATTCTTGTCCTTTGCGATATGCCTTGTCGCACCGAGTCGATCCACCAACCGTTGATATCCGTCATAACATCATTGCATTCCGTCTCACCGACCAAGTTTCTTTTGCTAGTACGCCCTTGTTCCAAATGCTTATAGCCTCACTTATTCTCCTGCTTTTCACCTTGTAGGCAAGCGGACCTGAAATGCCAGAACTTCCCATAATTGTAGCAGGCTCCGCGGGGTACTTACTTTCTCTTGAACTGCTGCGATTTCAGTCCTCGCGGTTATGATTTACTAGGACCAGGATTTTTATAGCTTCCAGCATTATGCCTCTGGTGGACATAATTCATCTCCTACTGCACTATGTTTAGTTCTGGTTCTTTCCTGCTGGCTATTAAGTCTTGTTCTATTGCTAGGTGTATAGGAAGATCAGTGATAGATTTAATGACATGGTTCATTCTCAATGTGGTGTCAGCCACAACTAGGAAAGGGGGAAGACTATTCAAAATGGTTGCCACTTGCATTCTTTCCGGGATTTCGATCCCAACAGTGGATAAATCCTTAGCCATGACAATCATCTTATTAATATGCTCTACGACATTGCCTCCCTCTTGCATACAATAAGAATTATTCTTATGCAAGAGGAGTTGAATGTTAACTTCAGATGCAGTGTCATATTTTTCTTTTATAGCATTCCACATGTCCATTGAAGTCTTGTAAGTTTTAAAAACTTTGATCAAGTTATCTTCCATGAACATGAGCATTAGACTTTTCGCCTTTTTGTCTTTCGACTTCCACTGTTCTAACCCTTTTTTTCCTCGGTGTGGATTTATTAGTAAGGGTTGGAGTAACAATTTTGATAACATCATCGATATTGTCATGAATAATGGCATATCCTATTTTTCTATGCCACATATCGTAATTACTGCTATTAAATTTGTCAATTTTTTCTAGTTCTGATAGAACGAGCTTATTAGCCATTCGGTAGATAACTAAAACTAAATTTCCAATTTTAAAATATGTATAAGATTGGCGTATTGACAAATATACTAAAAATAGAATGAGGTTAGATAAAAAATGAAATAAATTAAAAGAACCTGACTGCGAAGAACTGATAGGGTCTGAGTGAAAAAAGTCGACTCCGGTTTGTGCAAGCTCTTCGCCAAGTGGAGTTGATCAGAGAACTAATTGTCTAATCTAACTTGAAGATGATAGGATTGAATAAGGTTTTGCTCCGGATTGATCTGATTGGACTGAGATCTGGTCCACAACAGCGACGTTTGGTTGTGATCGAGTCTGGATCGGAGGTTGCAGTTTGAGAGCTCTGATTGGACTTGAAAACAAAAACAAGAAAGTGATGAGTCTATTTTGGAAAATGTTTTTGATGATTGACTAAAGGAGTTTCTTTGATAGATGACAAAAAAATGCTTTGATGTGACTCAAAGAAGTGGACAAAGTCACGGGTTGGGAGAGAAAATTTAAAAGCAATGAGCAGACACAATTTTTTGTGTAAGAAGAAAGTAAGGAGTGCTTTGGGAAATGTGATCTTCTTTTCAATAGACCCTTCTCTTTCTTGGACAGTGGGTAGGACTGGTTATTATCTATTGGATAAAGAGCGGATCTTACTTCTTCTCTTTGGATAAAAGGCTGATAGGATTTATTTTCTAGTGGATAAAATAGATGGGAATGATCTCAGTGTTCTGATACCAGTTTGGGGAAAAAGAGGGTGTTTTTGAAACATTGGATTTTTTCAGTGTGCTTATCAACAATGAGATCACCCTTCCTTTTATAGAGACTTTTCAGTAACCACCTCCACCCCAAATCGTATCAGCCTCCATGATTTACTCTACCCAACCACGAATCCCTCTTCTACAGATATTAAGGAGGTCATGCTAACAACCCAATAATATCTAAAGCATATTCCTTGGTTGGTTTGGTCAATAATAGACCGGGTCAAATTAACACCATGCCATGTACACATCACGTGCACCAAAAACTAGTATTCTTTATGAGTTCCCTACCAAAAATTATAAATTTTATCAAAAAGAGTTGTTGTCTAAATAAAACCCTATTAGTTTATGGAATCTTGATCGATTACAACAAGTTAAAATAAGTGAAATATAGACGGTATACAACAAAATTTTCATATGCAAAATTTTCAAACATATCAGCCAAATGACTCCAAGTTGTCCGTTGACTCTAAACCAACGCGAACTAAATCAAAGGAGTCAATTTTGTGCCTTCTGCTATCCCTTTATTCTGGCTATCAATTTTTCTCTTTTCCTTAACGGTTGTGTGATAAAACTGATAAGACCAGGAGGAGATTTTGCTGGCCTGGGAATGAAAATAGTAATGAGACGTCTAATTTCATATCTTGGGAGACTATGTGTAGACCCAAAGATTGTGGGGATTAGTGGTTTTAGATATTAGAATCATGAATAGAGCTTTATTAGGGAAATGATTATGGTCTTAGTTTTCTGATAGAGGTGCGTTGTGGGAATAAGTTTGTTTTACATAGTTATTATGTGAGAGGGAACAATTTAGAGCTTAAACATAATAAAATATCTAAGTTTTGGGGGGTGATATTGTTAAAAATATGGATTGTGTCCTTTGTAGTACTAGGATGAATGTGGGTTGTCGGGATATGGCTTATTTTTGGTTAGATAGATGGTATGGAGAGAGTACTTTGTTTTCTCTCTTCCCTAATTTGTTTGCTTTGGCCGTATATCCTAAAGCATTGGTGAATTATCAAATGAAAAGTAGCCATAATGGTTGGGTGTGTGACATTCCTTTTGTCAGATAATTACAAGGGCAGAATGTATATAGATATTTTGAGTTGTAGAATGTTATAAATAGAGTAAATATTTTTGATATATAGAAATGATGTTAGATCTTGGAGATGGAAAAGTAATGGAATTTTTTCTGTGAAGTCCGTGTATAGATTTCTTATTGATGGCGGGATTAGATATGCTCATCAGGGTCTATAGAGTATTCTTGTTCCTTTGAAAATTAAGATTTAGATGTGGTTAATTAATGTTCATAGGTTGAATATCAAGGATAGATTGATTAAAAGACATTTGTCCGTGGATAGTTGCTATGTACTGTGTAGGGTTGAGGAAGAAGATCATAATCACTTGTTTTTTAAATTGTAGGTTTGTGTCTTCAATTTGGGATTCTTTGAAGCATAAATTATGTTGCTCATCTCATCCTATTGATGATATTTGCAAAATTTGGTTTTGGAGAAATGAGGATATATCTTCATCTTTAAAATAGAAATGGAATGTCATTGTGTGTTGTGTTTTGTGGTAGATTTGGTATGAATGCAATATGCATATTTTTCATCAAAAGAAAAGTCATGCTCTTTATCTATTACATCAGATTAATAAATATTCCATGTTTTGGACAGGCAATCTTCCTTGCAGGTATAGAGAAACTATGAGTTATGTGAGGAAGAGGAAAAGAGCTGCTACAAGAGAAGGAAGACATGAATATGTTACTGGTGTTGTTGCTAAAAATGGATAGAAGAATGGGGAAGCCTTTTCGAAGATATGAAGATGATGGATAACAGTACAAACGATGTTTTTTTTTGGTTTTGTATATGTTTCGGTATACCAGAGTTATGTTTGGTACTACCTTATGTGTGATAGTAGTTATGTTGATATTTTTAGTAGTATGATAGGGTTTTCTTTTGTATAAATGGGTAGTTAAGAAAGATGACATGAACTAAGTTTACACTTTCGGGTTGGGTGTAAATGAAATAGTATCTTCAACCCCTGTGCTTAAATGACTGAAGTTTTGGCAAGGATTTCCTTTTTGAAATTCCATCCTTTTCTCTGAAAAAAATATATAAATTGAAGGAAATTAAGTATATTATCCCTTGAAAATGATTAAAAAAACCTCATCTCTAAATGCTTTGCACTTGCGTAAAAAGAAATGGACAACGTTTTCGGATAATGTTAGCTTACAAACTTTCTTAATTACCTGATAAAGCCTAAAAAGGAAAGATAATCACTAGGATGAATTGTTGAGACTAGGCAACCACTTGATAAAGCTTAACCAACAAAGTTGGATAAGGGATGATGTCCTTAAACCCAATTTTTATTCTTTCAAGTAAGAAGGGTTTCTTGTTAAGCAACGTTATTGTTAGCTAATTTGTGATTTATTTTTTCCCTACCAAAATAGTCATACCCACTTCGAAATATAAAAATGAGTTAGTGAGAATTCATCCTGATTCTCTTAGATCAAGTTTCTGTTAGAAGAAAATAGACAGTAGGAGACAAAAAAAAAGAAAAAAGAAAAAAGAAAAAAAGACGAGGAGTAGTGGTCCAAATTCTCTACAATATTGATTGTAAAGAATGTCTATAATTAGTTAGGTGAGCTAATATTATTGACTTATCTCAGTGCATCTCACAATTAATAGTATTTTTATATTATTTAGATATTAATATCATTCATGGGGTCCGCTAAGGGAAGAGTTTTGATTGATAAGTTGTAGAGAATCTCTACAATAAAGGAGATAAAAAATGTAAGAGAAGAAAGAACCTAAATTAATATTATGGTAAAAGTCACAAAAACACCCCAAAACTTTGAGGCATTTTTCACGAAACCTCATGAACTTTGTTTTCCCACTAAATCCCCAAACATTTCTCACAAAAACCTCAATAACTCCAAAGAAACTTAAATAAACCACCAAAAACAAAGTAGAATTTCCCCTATAATTTGAGGACAAAGTTTTGTGGGAATAGTTTGGAGGTTTAGTGTGAAAACAAAGTTCATTGAGCAGTACTTTAGTCTCAAATGTATTTAATTATCGGGATATTGTTAATTAGTTTGCTTCTTCACTCAATAGTCCATTATTTTATAATAATTGAATTTCCTTATAATTTCAGATATAGATTCTTTTGTTCCTCCTTACCAGAACAATGATTAATCATTTGCACGAGTCTTTGTATAGGGAATCATTTTATCATAATACAAGTTTGTACGTTGCTTTGCAGGGGATTCTTCATACATGGTGACCTCTTACCATGTGCAGCTTAATAGTCATCATAACTATAAGGAAACACCTAAATGATATATCTTTGTGAATAAAATTTCGATAAAGTGTTTTGTCCCATATGGCACACACTGAAATAAGTTGCAATAAAGTTTAAGGTAAATATACCTTTATTATAGTTTTCTATTTTGAATTTCCTAATGTCATTTTAATTTGGTCAATAAATCAATAAAATCTCCTTTTCAACTACAAAGATGTTTTTTTTTCATGTCACAAATTCAAAAATGCATTCTAACTTGAAGGTAAATTAATATTCTTTCCCTTAAAAAAAGCTCTTAAGCTGAATTCACATCGTAAAAACTCTGTTGAGAGAATGAAGCTGATGAAAAACATTTTTCAGTTTGAATTAAGAAACTCAAATACATAATCATCTTTGATATTACCTGAGAGTGAATAGAAATCAAAATTATAAATAACTGTTTCACATAGCCTTAAAAATTAAACAATGATTAAAAATGGTTATTTTTGTTTATAGAGTAGGTGATTTTGGTTTGACACGATATCACAATTTTCACGACACCACAATAATATTTACATTTCAACTTCAATTTTGTACCTTATCAGAGGAGTTGGATTTCAGAGGGTTATCCGGATCTTAAGTAAAGCGATCAGGTAATAATAAATATGCAATTATCCTAAACTATTTTCTTCAAACCCATAAATCCAAGCAAGGTCCTTTCTGTAAATCTGTCAACTGTGGATCCCACAAGTTCTCCCACGCCAAATTATTTAATTCCCACATAGAAGGGAAAAACTTTTAACTTTATCAAATCCAAAAGGAAACAATTTACGTTTTTCAATATTAGTTGCTTATATTTTAGTATTTTGATTTGCCCTCAAATCATTAAAATCGTTATTAAGTCTTCCAAGTAGATCTCATAAATTGTTTCAAACTAATTGACTAAATTATTAGTTTTACTTTTTAGTAGGACCATATTTATAATATGATATATATTTTAGACATTTAACCATAATTTGATATTATTTTATATAAAAAATAATCAGATTTAATATTTCTATATAGAAAACATAAACATATACATATTAATCTTGATATTATTAATACCATGTTGTCGCCGATAATCAGGGTGTTACTTAAAAATGCTAATCTGGTAATTTAGCCCAAACCAGTTGTAAGTTTTACGATTTGGGCGAGTTAATAGCAATTTATATGATTTGAGGGACGAATTTAAAATATAAATAATAAAAATATGAGAGCTAATATAAGGGGATAAAGAAACCAATAAAAATAAATAAAAAATAAAAAATAAAAACAAATCGAAGTTGAACTCGAACACCCCCAAATTGCCGTCGGCCCCTGTCCTCTCTCTATATAATGCCCCAAACTTTCTAGAGATCTCAAACCTCCGTCCTTTATGTAACTACGCTTCCGTATTTTACACCAAACAATAATAACGAACAAATTAGGGCGAGAATTTACCCCCAAATTCTGATGAGATGTCATTGGATCAAATCACATCGGATTCCGGCGGCCATCGATACGTGAAGATGGAGTCGGAGCCTCCGCTGGCGACCTCGGGCTCGTTCCGGCAGCAGTCGCCGGAGAGCACTTGGATTTTCGATGAATTGCCGAAGGCGACGATTATTTCGGTGTCTCGGCCCGATGTCAGCGATATTACGCCGGTGTTGCTCTCTTATACGATTGAATTCCAGTACAAGCAGGTAATTTTGATGAATTTTGGGATAAATTTGATAGTTTTGAGTGCAATTTGGGAAATATCCTAATTTGGATGGATTTTTGCTAACTGGATGCTTCAATTTACATGAGAAAATTGCAGATAACCCCCCACATTCGTAGCTTTGGCAGCACTTGTCACCCTGAACTATTTTGTTAGCGCTTAGCACCGCAAAATCCATGAGGTAGAGGTGGGTATCTGCAATTTTTCTTCGGAAAACACCAATTCAGGGTCTCTAGTGCTCGTAAAATAGTTGAGGGTGATGAGTGCTACTGAAGTTGTAGAGGAGTGTGGTTACTAAATTTACCATTTTCTCCCAAAATTTCTGATTCGTTGTTATCTCAGTAGTCAAGCAATGAGGTTTTTTTCGCCTATTTTCTGTTGTATAGAATTGAGCGCCAAATGTTCATGAAGATTGTGGCCACCATCACTGTGCAGGTGGGGCCCACACAAGATTAAGGTTGTTTATTAACTTCCAATGGTAGAGGTTGAGCAGTTTGAGCAGTTGCATTATCTGATTCTTGGCTATTTCTTTTATGCCATTTGTAGATAATCACTGTTTTAAAAGTATCTTAGTGACTCAATCAGCAAGGAAAGGGTCAGCAAATTAGTTGAATAGTAGATAGTACTGCAACGGAAAATTTAGCAACTAGGTAGTGTACTTAATGATAACAAGTGACAAGGATCATAAACATGTCTATTTATCAATCCGAAACAAGATTTCTTATGCTATTTGCGATAGTTAGCTTCTAATAATTGACAAATTAGAAACATTTTCTAGCTTGTTGTCTTTAGTAGTTACTGTCCACTTTAACTTTTCTGTAAAACTAGCATTCCGATATGTGGGGTTCACTTTTCTTTTTGCTTGATAATTTCACATGTTATGGTATGGTTTTGCAATTGCCTCTATATTATTTTGAAGCATAAATATTTAGAGTTGTTTCATGACACGTTTAATGCTTAATTTTCCACTTATGTGACAAGGAACATGGTACCAACATGTAAATGGCTATTCTAATCCATCTGATTATTATTAATCTCTTGTATTATTTAATGATGAGCGGGTACTAATTTTCAGTAATAGATGTCAGTCAGTACATAAACAAGTCATGAAAATGATCTCTTGTTTTTCTGCATGCATATTACGTTTCAATAGCCCATTGGATGCACTATCTAAAGATCACATCTAACTTTTGCATCTGCACGCCAGTTCAAGTGGCGCTTATTGAAGAAAGCCTCGCAAGTTGTCTATCTACATTTTGCATTGAAGAAACGTGCCTTTGTTGAGGAACTACATGAGAAGCAAGAACAGGTTTGTGTCTGATCGATATCCTTGCTTGTGTTGTTTTGTTTATTAACATTTTTTGTTCTAGAGCATTGTCCGTAATTTCTGTGTAATTTCTAAGCACACCTACAAGTTAGAAGCTTCTGACTTTAATAACACTTGTTCAGATTGGTTTTTACACATGTTTACTGCTAGAAGTCTTTATTTTCAGCATTTAAACATTACGAAGAAGGAGTTTTAATGTGCACATAAATCTCAAGATTTGTTATTTTTTCAATTTTGAAAACAAGTTTAATCATCTTACGTTGTTACTCAACTCTGCAAAGAGCCTTAATTTGTGGAATTACAAAGTTGGACTTCAAATAGAAAATTTCAAACTTCATGATTTTACTGTTATGGTGCTAATGCATTTTCCTTTTAAAATATTAGAGTTAAGACAAGCATAAATTTTTTGATGTTGGCCTTCTGGAATCAAGTAAGGATACTACTATATAGAAGTATTCAGAAACAAGCTAAATTATTTTGACACAAGTGTTATTTTCTTCTCCATTCAGTTTACTCTTAGGGCCCCTTTGGTTTGACAGAAGTACCGGTAGTAGTAAATAGATCAAAGAAGTAACTTCTAAATTTAGGAAGTAGGAAATAGTGGAAGTAATACTTTTTTTTGTTTGTCTCACATATTTTTTGAAGTAGTGGAAATAGTACGTCTTATTCTTCATTCCTTTTTTGTTTGGATAGCAATGAAAAGTTGTTCGGAAGTAACTAATAAAGGAAATATTAAAAAGAAAAATTATTTATTTCCTAATTAATGCACATTTCACCTACTTCCGTACTACTTGAGGGGCGGAAAAACATTTAGGAAGTAGGGATGACACGTAGGTGCCACATCAGAGTTTAAGGAAGTATTGGAAGTAGGTTTTTTAGAGAAACATACGTGTTTTTTGCTCAGAAGTAGCAGAAGTAGCCTCTACTTCCTTTATACTTTATAATTATTCTGTGGAAACAAACAGGCCCTTAATGATTACCTCAACTACCACAAGTGCACTTCATGTTGTTTTTACGTTTCCTCAAAATTCTGTTTTCAGCTCAAGTTATACCCCTTTGCCTCCGGTAATGCTTGCGTTTTTGGGTTTCTATCTGTAGCTATCCAAATAATTGAGATTTTAATTTGACACACATCAGTCTTCCAATTGTATGCACCTATCATCAGAAGGATGCAACATTAATATGCTTTTTTGCTTGATGTGTACTTAAAGGTTAAAGACTGGCTCCAAAATCTTGGTATAGGGGAGCATACAGCAGTTGTCCAAGACGACGATGAAGCTGATGATGAATCTGTACCTTTACATGAGGAAAGCATTTCATCTAGAAATAGGTCAGTAATGATCTTTATTCTCTTTTTTACTACTAATATTTTCATGCATAATGCTGAATGTGGAATCAGTTATTCTCATTGAAACAGCTCACATTTTACGTAATGGGCAATGAAATACACCTCATTATGCTTTATAAAGATGCGTGCACACTGCAGAAATTTTTTCTTGTTTGATAGATATGCTTTACGGTGAAATGTCTCTGAGGAAACTTCAGAGGGTCTTCTAATTATGTGTATAGTCCATACCGTATTATTAGAAAGATTGTTGAGAATAGACAATGATGATAGGTCTACGTTCAAGATGAAAATAACACACGTACATGCGCACGCTCATGCATACACATGCAAACACTCATGTACACACATCCATGCTCCCCCCACATGTACACACACGCTGTTACCCAGACACTCTCATGCATGCACGCAAGTCTACACACATTGGCTAGAGGCACAACACAATGACACATGTACACCTTGTAAAGAGGGAGAGGGGAGAGAAGCAGAATTCCAGGTGAAATATTTTCGGTGCAGCTACAGCTCGTCTGTTCTTTGAATCTTGCGTTTGCTTCTACATGCGAGATAGGGAAAATCATATATTATGAATTTTGCAGGACACCGGGACATTCATCTTTTGTTTCACGTGGTAACTAGTAACTACACTGAATTGTAATCCTAGGAGATGATAGGTCCACATTCTATAAATAAATTCATTGTCTTTAGTGAAACATGTCAATATAAATTAAGATCATTAATTCCTCAAGTATTCTGGAGACCAGTGGCAATCTTTCCTATTGTAAGCCTTTTTCCTAATTAATTATTCTTATACTTGTGCAGAAATGTTCCTTCTAGTGCTGCCCTGTCGATTATTCGACCATCACTAGGAAGACAATATTCTATTTCTGATAGGGCAAAAGTGGCTATGCAAGGTTATCTAAATCACTTTCTGGGAAACTTGGATATCGCAAACTCTTTGGAGGTATGATGATCTTTCTTTGACCACAAACAATGCTTTATTTGTGTAGTGTCATAGTGTTTCTTGAAGGATGGAGAATATGTGGGTTCTGTGAAAGATGGCGAGTACACAACCTAGGAGTTCATGAAAATTGCATGGGGCTATTTAAGTATTTATTGATTTTATTTGTGTCCGGAAGTTACTTGAGTTGCAAGAAAGTGCTACAAGGATGCAACCTTGGAGCAGAGGTGATTGTAGAAAATGCATAAGATCCTTCGACTCTGCTCTTTGGTCTCTGATATAGAGCTGTCACTATAGAAGTTTATGTTGCTAACACATACTTTCTCACCATTACCAACACCACCACTATCACCATCACCACCACAGAAAAAATTAAAAGAACAATTTCAACAACTATGTCATCAAAGGTTTTAAATGTCGGATGTCGGGTTCATGTTGAACGGCTGAAATCCATGTCGGATAGGGAAATCGGGGATATATCGGGGGACATGGACTAAATATCGGATTGCCATATCGGGTGGTGCGCCTATGTATAATATCATGTCCTAAATGCAATCTAAGCATTCCTAAATTCAATTTAAGCATACTTTATAAATTCTATAGTCTAAACATATAAAAAAGTAAATAATATTTGATGTTTAGGGTCACTAACCGATTGTAGAAATTTGATTCTCGATTGCATCTTGAAACCATTCACCAGAGGGAGAGAGAGAGATAGATTGAGAGAGAGAGACAAAGAGATTGAGAGAGAGACTCAGAGAGAGAATCAAAGACTCAGAGAGAGAGAGAGAGTGAGAGAGAAAGAGATAGAAGAAGACTCACCAGTCACCAGAGGGAAGCTTGAAGTCGTCGTTAGGTTCTGACGTCGAAGGGAAGAGAGAGAGGAAGAGGCGACGATGGTTCCGAAGTCGCAGCCTCGCAGAAAGAGAGAGAGAGAGGACGGGGCGGTGATGGTTCCAAACCTGCAGCGACGAGGACGAGAGAGAGACGAACATCGGCCATTTTGCCCTAGTTTTTTTTTTGCTATCGGGTTCATATCTCTCAGAATAGGTTAAAAGTGAAACGGGTTTGGGTTTTCAATACTAAACCCAAACCCGGTTAGAAAAAAATAGCAGGAAAAAAAAGCTATATCGGCCGATTTTTCAAAGCCCAAGTCGTGTCGCTCGAGCCCTCAAACCGACATGTCGGACATGTCGGCCGACATTTAAAATACTGACGTCATCAGAAAAGCCCTTTTATCCCTTGGGGTCCGCAACATGAATCCTTCTTTTCTATTTAAAAAAATGTTTTCTAACTAATTCGTAGAATTAACCACACTAAATCAACATTTCAAAACCGTTTCTATACTGCATGTATTATGAACCGTTGGTCCTTTTGTTTTGATGGTAAAGTTGGGAAAAGCCAACCTCTCTCCTTAGAGAAGAAGTTCATCTGTTCTTTGTTGCTCACTCATGCTTCATGCAGCCTTTCTCTGTCCACTTCCGTTATGTTGTCCCCTCTAACCAACCAAATTCCTCTAAGCTCCTCTTAGTTGGATGTATGAGCTGGTTTATTGATTGCCTTACTGCGTGTGCAATGCATTGGGTGCATGAATCTTTCCTTTAAATAAAGATCTTAAGAGGGGATTTCCATGAGGCCTCACTGCAATGTAATAAGTCAATAACTATAGTAAAAATGCTACTTTCGACTTCAGAGTTGTAGCAGATATACTATTAAAATCTCAGGCATGCTATTATTGTAACAAATATTATTATTAGTTAGTTAAGCGCTAAAGAAAAGTTTTACATATGCTTTTACAAATTATATGTATCTTACTATACGGTGTAAGATGCTATAACTACCTTGGAGATGCTACAAAATTGTGGACAAACATTATTTTGTTACGAATTGTTGCTTTCAGTTAATGCTTTTGCTGTCAGTAAACTATGTGGTTCAATTATATAACTTGCTTCATAATTGTTGGAAATTAAATACATTGATTAAATGGCAAGCACTGTATAAATTACAACTTTCTGATCATTGGAAATTACATGCTAAGGTCAAATGATTAGCTTTTGGTTGTTGCTGCTTATTAAATTACATAAATAACTTAGTCAATTAATCTACATTATTGTCTTTGTATTTGTGATAATCCGTGTTATATTGACTAGTGAAGAACAATCAATTATTTAATATGTAAGAGACTTTTCATTCGATGTTGTATTGGATCGAAGAACCTGATTGCAAAGCTGTGATATTACTTTAATGAAAAACTTGGATAACCCATTTCCCTATATTTGTTGATGCCTCCATTTAAATCCTATGGTCACATAAAGTGGTTGAAAATTGCTACTACTGTTGGTTCTTATCTGCATCAAACTTCTTTTCTTAGACTCTTAAATGATTTCTGCTAGCATGTTTGAATTAGAACTGATGCCTTCCATTTCAGTAACAAGGACTATCATTATCCACTTTGTCCATTTCGAAATTCTAAAATACATGTATTGCTGTCTGTGAAGGAAAGTTACATTTATTACAAGCTACAAAGGTTAATGATTAGCTTGCATGAGCCCAAAATCTTAGTGTTCATGCGTATGGACCCCGTGTTTTGGGAGAAACTATGTGGCTGCTTGGCTGACCAGCTTCCCCCTTTGCAAACGGATGCTTACTGCGTAGGCCGTAGGGGAAGCTGCACGGCTTCTTGATTCACCAGCCTCTCCCTTTGCACATGGTGCCGAATGACAAAAGGAAAAAGTTTTTGTTTATAGTTTTCGACAAAATAATTTCATTTACAAATCTAGAGATGCTTTAAGAAATAAAAAATGTACGAGTATATCCGTACCTTATGTTCCTTTCATTTGTACCCTTGAAAATTAAGCTGGTATTGAAAACTCACTCCAAGTAGATAATTATAACTTATAAATGTATCGGAATTCCATTTTGACAGGTGCCCTTCTAAAAAATTATTTTTATCATTTCGTTCACATTATTTCTTTACTTATGACTCATTAAATTTTCACTGTATGTGTGGAAAATCCACTGAGAGGGAAAGGGCAACTTTAAGGGGTCGAACACTAATTGCTTTACTTAAAATATATGGCACCCAATCCAAATTGAAGATCCATAGTGTTGGATGTGACGTACAAATATAAATTACACAAACATTAAATAACCAAGTGTTTTCTGCCGTGTTACCCATTCTAATGCCTCTGTGAATTTAAACTCTGAGAGCTCTGTGGAGATGTCCATTTATTGGCAATCTCTGTGTTTACTTGCAATATAGATCAAACATATAGAAAATGTTTGGTTCTTGTTTCCATGTAGTTTATATCTTCTTTATCACATCTATCATGTATCTTTAAGCGTCAGTCTTAGCTCCCTGATACCATTGAAAGTGTTCTACCTCGTATCTCTGCATGTTTGCTTCTGCAGGTGTATGTTTTTATGTATGTATACATGTGTAGGTATATATGTAAATATGCATGCATGTGTATATACATGTAGGTACATTTGGTTCTCCTTATAGGCTTATATCTATACTGTCCACATGCACGTGCTCACATGGATTTGAGGACACTATTCTTCAACGATCAGTCTTGAAAGTTCTCCGCTCTTCTTCAAAATCACATACAGTGAATGATCTTCATCATGGCCTTCATCATGGCCTTTGAGCCCTGCTAAATTCAATTATTTTAGTTTTTACCCATGAAACAAGAGGCCTTTTTATCATATTTTCAGCATGTTAGTTTCTAGTTGCTTTTCCCGAATTCTTTTCTTGGAGAGCAACAGAGATAAGTCTTCTTGATGTTGTTCTCCATCATAAGGCATAATTTTAGTGTTAGAGATATCCATCTCTTTTTCATGATATGCTTGACCATGAAGCTAACCTATGTGTGTAGGATTAGTACTTTCTTGGCATCTTTGTAGTTATCAACTTAATTGAAGGTATACACTCTGCAGGTTTGTAAGTTTCTGGAGGTCTCTCGGTTATCTTTTGTGCCGGAGTATGGACCTAAACTGAAAGAAGATTATGTTACAGTGAGACATTTGCCAAAGATTCAGAGGGATGGTGATGGTACAAAGTGCTGTGCTTGCCATTGTTTTAGTTGTTGTAATGACAGCTGGCAAAGGGTATTGTCTCTTTTCCTTTGCTTATTTTACTCGCTATTATAGTTTTCATATGTTAACTGTAATTAGTTTGGTTTTAATTACTAGTTTAATTTAAATGCTATAAATAGATATTATCTTAAAGAATCTAGGAACCGCTAAATTCCCAGAATCCCAGAAAAGCTTCCGGCGAAAGATCTATTCCTGCATTAGCTTTGGACAATTATGTATCATGCCTTAGGGGCAAGTACACTATTTTCAATGAATTACATAGACCATTATTTACAGAATTATTCAGATGGTTGATGCTCAATAGATCTAGAAAACTATGAAACATGAACAGCATCCACAAGGTGGTTGGATTTTTTGTGTAACAGCATGCTTCATCTCATTGATGTAATTTGAGTCACTATTTTGAGGTAGCATGTAATAGGTACTTTGGAGGGTTGCTCCTTTGTTGCATAAATACTATGGAACTTCTACTTACTTCCTAACCAGTCTTTTAGGATTTATGCTGAGCCTGCGCCTTTTCTGCACATTTTTTTGGCCAAAAGTCAACCCCGGATTATATGTTTGATACTTGATTGCTAGCTGATAATAAAATTTTGTCAAGTTGTTCCATGCTTATTCCATTTTACTGAAAAGACTCATAGACAATGATGGCAACTTCTTGGTTTTATTTAGTTTACTTTGCAATCATAGTTTCTCTACTTAATGTCATTTGGTTCAGCCTGATGGACGAAAGTAATACTCTTGTATAGGTATGGGCTGTACTAAAACCAGGCTTCTTGGCTCTGCTGGAAGATCCTTTAAATCCCAAGCTCTTAGATATAATTGTTTTTGATGTATTACCACCATCAGACGGCAATGGAGAGGGCCGGGTTCTTCTCGCAAAAGAGGCGAAGGAACGCAATCCCTTGCGATTTGGATTTACAGTAAGTTTCTTTATATGTCTTTGAATAGTCACCACGAAGGTTCCACCTTATAGGCATGTAATGGTATCTATGATGATCTTTTTCTGGATTTCGTTTTGTAACGATCGGATCCTTACCAAACTAAACTCAGGAAACCTGTAAACATATGTGCATATCGGCCTACGCATTTTACCTCTTGGTGTGGACATATTTATTTAATCACTCTCAGATGTGTGATTACTCTTTCTTATGTCGTTAGTCCATTGACAAATTATAACTTGTTGAATGGTTTTCTTACTGTTGCATTATACTTGTCTTGTACTGCTTATGTACATAGAATTAAGAGACAAGGGACACGGGCTTGGCAGAAAATAGATACATGGGTTCTTGAATAATTCAGGGTAGGGATATGTTATCAGAACAGAAAGCAGCGCTGAAGTGAAGATTAGGTGGTTACATCCCTTTGGCTTCTTCTGGTCCTACTAAACGAATAGGATCCCGTTATAATGCATACTGTTTGCATCAGAGCCCCTCACAAAAAGTTTAGACAGATAAGAACTCTTTCATCCCCTTCAGTTGATAAAAATGAACTTTGTGTGGTCATTGAGATCATAAAGGAGCAAATGGAAGCTGTAAGCTGTTATTTTATATCAATAACTGCATAATGAACTTAACCTAAGAATCTCTTGGTCTCTGTCTCCAATTTGCCTAGAATATACTTGTGTTCAATCATCATCCACACACATGACATCAGATCATTATGGGATGCTTTCTTGCTTTTATTAAATCATAGGTTATTAAAATGCTTACTTGCTGATTGTTGGAAATTTGACATTAGTCTCCGTTTCATGTCATTCTTGAAATTACAGGTCAGATTCCCGTTCATAGAGACGCTTATTGAGATTTGTTATTTGGTCCTTTAGCCAGTAATGGGTGATTTAAATGATTATGATCAATTTTTTTACCACCCATTTATTCTTCCCTTGTCCTTAGTGGTCTCGATCCTTGCAATACAATCGACTCCTTTTATCAGTCTTTTGAATGAATTCCCTCTTTCCTTTAGATATTTATGACCTCTGTTACAAAGAAATGAGATATCCTTCTTTTAGATATTTATCCAACTAGGCTCTTCCTCTTAGTTATATGGCATGGTGCTCATGTTTATAGTTTGCTGGGCTAGAGCAGCAATGACGACAGCAGCAACAAAACCACAACAACAAGAAAAGCGGCAACAACAACAAAGCCTACTCTTCCATTCAGATCAGTTCTGTTCAGGATTATCATATACTTCTTAATTGCTTCTACCAGGTTCCCTTAGGCCTACCTCTAGTTTCCCTTGCTCCATTAATTGGAATCCTCTAACCTTTATTTTTTTCTCGAATAGTAACAGGAAACTGACACAAAGTAACAATGTTGATAGCTTCTATTGGTCACTCCAGATTTGATCTATGCACCACAATCACATCCTTTTTGATAGGAAGCTGGCATAAACGGACAAGGTGAATGATGATAAAAGTGAGATTTGCCTCTATTTTCACACATGTCTAACTCGTAAGTTGGTCATTTTGCTGTCTTTATTTGTAACATTGCTGAAGAAATA
Source organism: Asparagus setaceus (assembly GCA_012295165.1). Taxonomy (NCBI): domain Eukaryota; kingdom Viridiplantae; phylum Streptophyta; class Magnoliopsida; order Asparagales; family Asparagaceae; genus Asparagus; species Asparagus setaceus. Next base: position 70,807,553 of record CM022702.1, read on the forward strand.
AAATTATGTAGCGAGCTTTGCCTCTTTCCTCTGTTACCAAATATGTGATTAGTTTAAATTGCAGTTGTCTACATAGTTATATTATGAAGTTGGAAGCATTTTTTAAAATTGTTATTGTATTTATGATTATGTTAGCAATGTTACATGATGTACTGTGGTTGACTGATTCGAACTGTTTTAACTACTTTTGCTAGTTTTAGTTGTATCCTCCATTTTTTACATCTTCGTATTTTTCTGCTTCTGATGAATATTTCATTATTTTACTTAAATCTCTAAATGATATTCATCTCAAAGGTATCATGTGGGAGCCGGACCATTAAGTTGAGAGTGAAAAGTAGTGCTAAAGTTAAAGATTGGGTTGCAGCAATAAATGATGCGGGTCTACGACCACCCGAGGGCTGGTGTTCCCCTCACCGTTTCGGTTCTTTTGCTCCGCCAAGGGGGTTGACGGAAGATGGCAGTCAGGCCCAGTGGTTTATTGACGGTCAAGCTGCCTTTGCTGCAATTGCTTCTTCTATTGAAGAAGCAAAGTCAGAGGTCCATATCCTTGTTCATTTTAGTATGCTGATGTCAGTTATCAATTAATAATTTGTTAAATATTGATTGGCAGCTCTGAAATGATAGAAAATTATATGCAGATATTCATTACTGGTTGGTGGGTATGCCCTGAGTTATATCTTCGACGTCCTTATAATGCTCATGCATCATCTCGGCTTGATTCCATGTTAGAGGCAAAAGCTAAAGAGGGTGTACAGGTACTTTCAGCATGGCCCCATACCTATTATTCTTCTTTCTATTTCCACTGTGGCTCTATTTGTTCCTTCAACCTTGATTGACCCAAAAATGTTTGACGCTGTACTCATGATTAAGTTTTCTGAGTAGGTATATATGGTCTGTGATCATATTACCCTTTTTCATCTTTCGTTAGTAACTTAGTATAGATGAAAGTCTGATGTTAGACGCTGAATAATGAATAGTCAATAACCAATGTATTAAAAACATGCGAAGAAACATATGCTTAGACTATAAAAAGATTTGGATGATCCATGGTAAAGTGTATTAATCATTGTAAACCTTCATACACAAGAGGTACGTGATCCATCCATCATTTAGGTGCGCATGAGAGGACATTGAATATCAATTAATGTAAACAACTCTAAACCAGTAGTAATTTATTTTGTGACGATCTGTATGTAGTTTTCACCAATGAGCCATGCACTATACTTAGCTCTTATGACTTGGGTAGATTCAAATCAAATAATTAATAAATAGTTCGTTAATTATTTGGTTATGTTAGATTCGATAGTTCATTAAACTGTAAACAAATAACTTTAGCATTTGGTTCCTGAACAAATAGCTTTGCCTTTTCCTTGTAAGCTATCTACCTCGTCTTTTCTTTCTTCTCGTCATTGAATATTGCTTCTTTCGTTGCCTCTTGCTCTGAAGATTTTGTCTTCCGATCTCCCTTTTCATGTCCATCATGAGATTGAAGGGTCATTAATTTACTATTTGAAGATTCAAAAAGTTTGAATGTTTGATTTCATTGATATATAATGGTCGCAAGAACTTGAAGGGGCATATATGTTGCATTTGAATAGTTTCCAAAAATCTGAAAAAGTTGACTCCGCGTTCTCATTTGGAGCATACAACCGGATTGCTGGTTGCAAGGGAGTTATTTTTTTGGGCAACATAAAAGGAATACGAGGTCACATAATTATCTGGGAACTATAGAGAAACTTAGGACATAATTCCCAATTTCCCAACTGGAGTGAGACAAAAGTGGCTTGTGAGGGCAGAATCAATCATGAATAGAAGAGTAAAGATTGCTTAACTTGAACCAACTCAAGTGAAAATAGAAATCAAGATGATGAGCCAATAATGTGTTAGATATTACTGCCTACACGTTCACTCACCCATGAGCTGGGAAACGATGCCTTGTAGGTAAATAAAGAGAATACTTGGTTGACATTGCTCACTCGCCTCACCTTAAAAAATGATTAGATTTTTCTGGAGCCCTCTCTTTAGCAAATAGTTTCTTCAAGTTGTTGTCAGGTTGATCGTTGGGTATAAATTTGGTCTATCTTCATGGTGCCATTGCCCCATAGGCCTATATGATAATGATCTCCGGTACTTGCTTGTTGTCGATTAGGTCTGAAGGTCAAGACCTTTGTGTTCCATCAAGGGGTGTTTGAAACTAAATCTATGTGTAATAAATGAAAAATGGTTACATATTTGGACATTGCAGAAGAGAACGGATACTTTGCTAGAGTACCATACACGGGATACACTGTAACAAGTGAGGACCCTTTGTATATATCCATATTTTCAGGTCACTTGCAGACAGTGGCGGATTCAGGAATTCTATAAAGTGGTGTCACTACATGATTAGCAATTAAAAAAATTTACAATTGTCTACAACGTTTTTTCATATTTTGAAAAAAAAGTACATAATCGCATCATTAATAACCTATCAAATACATTGTTCTGAATATATGTTACTAATCATGGGTGCCAAATATATCGTTCTCAATATATATATGTCACTAATCACGGGTTTCTTGGTTCGAACTTTGAACTGGATGATGACTTTTTTAGTGAATAAATTTCAGAAAATTGCCTTTAAGTTTGGGTGTTCCTCTGATGACCCCCCCTTAACTTTCAAATTGTCGCAAAAACCTCCTTAAGTTTTGGAGCTCTTAGTAAAACCCCTTTAACACCTCAACATGTTTAAAAAAAACTGACGGCAATAGCTGCTGTTTTCACATGGATGGGTAAAATTACGCTCTAAAGATATATTTATTGAGGTTCAAGCTTTTTGGAGGTTTTTTGGAAAACAATAAAAGTTTAAGGGGGGTTTCTAAGAAAACCCGAACTTGAGAGGGGTTTTGTGAAATGTACCCTTAAAAATGGGTTCTTGGTCCACCTTGACCAAAGTGGGGTCACGTGACCCCATTTTGATCAAGGTGGATCCGCCATTGCTTGCAGAAACCTTGCCAGTTTCTTTTATCCAAAACTAACATGTGTTTTATGTTACATGTCACTCTCCGAACAAACATCTGTTCTTAACAAATCAATTATAAAACTGAGACATGTGACACCTGGCCACAAATCCTGTTATCAAGAGGACTTGAATAAGAGGACTTGCGAAGCCTAGCTCCAATATGTAGGATCGTTGATCTGATCACACTTAAACACTAGAGGGGGGGTGAATAGTGTTTTATAAAATTTTATGCAAAGTAGATAATAAATTGCAAATATGATAGCACAAACACAGAAATTTCACAATCACAAACACAGATTTATATCGGTTCCACCTTCCGTGTGTACATCCAAATTCCCAAGCAAATCCCGCTGAGAGTTTCCACTATGATTTTGAAATACCCTTACAAAATCAAAGACAAACCCGACCAATTTGCAAGACCATGCAAATTGCAACAATCTCAAACTCGAGATCCACAATTCTCACACCGAGAATTCCTTTTGAAGAAGCAAAGTACAAAGTCCTAGAAGCCTTGAAGTGTTGGTGATGTGCGTGATGGCTTAAGAATTTTTCAATTGCAAAATAATGTTTAACTCTTTTGAATCTTGCAATTGTATCAAAGAATAGTTTTTCACTTGTGAACTTTTGAACTCTCTTTTAATCTCAAAATTCAAGATCAATTCATATGAATGTTATATTTCATTTTTCGATGTTTTGTCTATTTATATCCCTTGATTAGACACAAGTTAAAACCTATAAAACGGATATAAACGGTCAAAACATTCAAACATTCAAATTTCAAACGCCGAAAACCGACTTCTATAGTCGACTACTATATCAGTTAGTCGACTAATGCGGTTTACCTGCATTCTCAGATAAGCAGCTCAAGCATTAGTAGTCGACTACTATATGTATTAGTCGACTAACTGTAATGACGTAAAGTCCGGGTGTATGTTTTAACCGAGTAGCCCATACTATATATGAATTAGTCGACTAACTGTAAACTCACGCTCGAAAATTGTTTGTTATCATTAGTCGACTATTAATGGCATTAGTCGACTAAC